>VXBN01013240.1:136466-151176 GCA_013397395.1 Sinosuthora webbiana | reverse complement strand
TTTTTCCCATGTGTTTCATTTTTTTTTACTTCCAGGTGTCAATTTCAGGGGCAGCATTTGTAAGAGTTTGCCATTACCTTTTGCCTTGAAGCTGACACCAAACACAGCAGCAGGCATAAGATATGGCCTTAAACCAAATTAACCTTTAACATAAAAGCATGCTCTTAATTTATTTTCTAATCTTAATGCCTTGCAAAGGAAGATATTTTTAGAAATATACACCAATAATTATAATATTCCTTATTTTTTTTTCCTAATTGGCACAGAATGGCTAATACAGCTAAACTGTCAAGCCAGAAGACTATGAATAAGAAAACAGGAGAGGATTATTAGAATTCCATAGTTTATATTTGCTTTCCTTCTTCTAGGGCAGGAAGCTGAGAGAGTAATCAATTTTCTGTTGCAATCAACTTTTTTAGGAGAAAATATATTGAACTATACTCAGAAGAGAAAAATACTGAAAACAGCCTGTTTCTATCCAGTTTGAGGGACATCATCACTTTGATCACTGCAGTGAGCTTGGGTTGCTCCATCCAAATAAGATAGATTGTAATGGGAATAGAAATGGTCCAGAGAAAGATTAAGACCATGACAGAAGCATGGAAATGCATGATAAAAAGAATTGCCCTGAGTTATAAAGGTATTATGTAAGGATAGAAAATAAAGAAAAATATGAAGAGGTCAAGCTCTTTCCATTGAATAAGGGCATTCTTTGGATTTAATCTCATCTGCTGGAAGTTCTTAACCCACTGGGAAGGTATTATTGGACAGAAGGTTGATGAGAACTGGAAGGAAGGAGCAGCCATTCTTTTGGTGTAACTATTTTTCACCCACTGCTCTTAAACCAGGTGTTTATATCAGCCCTTTTGCTTCTGCACCAGCACAGTTGTTGTCTTAGCAACTGCTGGTGCTTCAAGACCAACAGAACAAAGGCAGTAACAGGTGGATGATGTTGGTTCCATGGTAGAGAGAGGAAAAGGAAGAAGAAAAAGTGAAATATGGAATTCAGGGATCGTTTCTGGGGTTTGGTGAGGACTCTGTAGGAGCTGACCCAGCCACTGCAGGCAAACCAAACTGAAGTGCAATGCTAAGGAAGAGCTTCTCACTCATCATGGAATCATGGAATGGTTTGGGTTGGAGGGGAACTGAAAGATCATCCATTTCTAATCCCCCTGCCACGGGCATGGACGTATTCACTAAACCAAATTCCTCAGAGCTCCATCCAACCTTGAACACTTCCAGGGATGGGGCATCCATGGCTTCTGTGGGCAGCCTCTTCTATTGCCTCACCACCCTACTTAGCTGACATGAACTTTTCCATTCCCTCATCAGTTGGTTTAAAAACTATGGGATTTTATGTATAATTGCAAAGTGTTTCTCCACTAGTGGCTCCCTTGCAGTTGGGTGCAGGAATGGCGCCTGTTCTCACTCAGGTGCCATTTCCTTCCCTCAGTGCCATCTCAGTCAGGACACCAGTCTCCTGCCCAGCATCTGATCTAATTATTTATCAGTGGTTCTTTGCAAGTGTTGAAAATGTTTCCATTGGCTCTGTAGCAGGGTGCCCTCTTGTGACCACTCCAAAACCAATAATTGTGCACTGGCGACCAAAACGTGTCGTGGGGTCTTGGATTTCATCTCTTGCCTGCATTGCTTTTTCAAAAGCCTGAAGTCAGGATGACCCTGACAGACTCCTCACACAGTTCATCACAATTGTACCTCACCAGACACACCTGAAATGACAGGGAGACATAAGAGGGATTGTGAAATATTGCACCCACAGATAATTAAAACTTTACCCAAAGCTGCACACAAAGCATGTCTTCTTGTTAATATACAACATTCACACGCAGTCTGCACTGAAATTTAAGTAATCTTCCCATGATAATAATAATGAAAAGCAAGAAAAAAACACTTCATGTGTTCTTTCTGCCCATCATGGCCAAGTGCAATTTGGTTAGGGGCAAAGAGAAGAGACAAGGGAATACACAGAGAAATTAAGTGAGCTGTGGGGTCACATTTTAATGAAAATTTATTTATTCATGGATTCTTTTTTTCTTCAGTGTCAAATGGATTATTACATTTAGGTGTAACACTTTGGATTGTGCACTCCCCTGTGTGAAGCCAAACCAAATAAGGCAGATAAGACCTGGTGCATTTGGCAGAGAAGAGGGAGGTCACTGGGTGATGCCGCACTGGCCTGGGGCACAGCCAGGGAGTGCTTGGAGCAGGTGTCCCTGCATGGGACAGGCAACCTGGGTGCCACCAAGAAGGAGTGGTAACCTGGGCTCTCATCTGAGCTAGCAACTGCAGTGGAAAAAGCCCTGGAATTTTTATATTCCCAGTGAAATCTGTGCCATTGTGTATTTGGGGCTGTGCACCCATCCCAGTCACTTCATGGAGCTGGAATAAGCTGATCCCTGCTACCTGTTGGCTGTGCTTTTTCTTTTCTCTTCAGCTGCGTGATGTGACTGTGAAAAAAATATGTAGGGCGTGGATAAAAGCATCAAGGACCATTTTCTGGGAAAACAGTTGTCTGGGGTTAAATTGCTTCTGGCCTGTGTTGAACGTGAAATGTTTCCAGCAGGGAATCAAAGGGATGAGTGTAATCTGCTGTCTCCAGCTGTCCAGTAACCCAGGAGTCATCTGCACTTCCCCTCCTATAACATCTAGGATTTGAAGAGCACATGGCACAGGCACAGCTGAACAGGAGAGTAAGATGGCAGAGAATTTTTGAGGGAGATTTCTCAGCTCTGGAATACACCAAAGCCGTCTCAGTGTGGTGCACTCCTCTCCTCCCCCCAGTCATTAGAAAGATAAATTGAGGGCAGCAAACAGCAAGGTGTGAGGTCTCACTGCTGTTGTTAGGGTTTTGCAGCAGTTTCCTCATCAAGATGGTTTGCCCTGGATGGAATAAAAATGGATTTAGACCAGGGAATGTCTCGTTCATTTTTTGCCTAATTGTAGTGTCTCTCTTTTCCCCCCTCCATGTGTTATAAAAGCAGATAGAAGTTGGGAGGGGAGTAATTTGAAGTTGAAACAAGTTCTCTGTTTCTCACACGCATTTCAGCTTTTCATGCCTGTGCCACTGAGTCATGATCTGAGCCCACAGAGTTCCCAGACTGGGGCTCTTTGAGGAGGAGTTCAGACTCACAAATGAGGCAGGAGCAGAATTTTACCTGGTTCCAAATTTGGGACCCAAATTTCAAAGCTGTGCTCTGCCTGTATTCTGGGCTTGATGCTGAAATAATCTTTTTTATTTTTTTCAGCTTGAATCTTGAAAGAGTTGGGATTAGATAAAAAAGAGGAACACACCAGCATTGCTGATTTTTACAGTTTTAAGTTTTCCCAAGACTCCGTCTTCGAGTTTTTGACAAGTTAATTTACAAGCCTGCTAGAGGTGCACGTTGATGTGGGAATTTTCCTGAGCTATAATTGTGTTTTATTTTACTGGCACTACTGTAAAAGCACTATATTGGTGCACCAAGTGCAACTGCATTGAGATGATGAGCAATTAAAACCACTTCTTGCATAATAAAGCACATTCTATCATGTTGCACTTAATATACCAATGCAATGTGTTATATGGCATTTAGCTAAATTACAGTAAATCACCTATTTAAAGAAGTTTTTCTTTCAGCCTTGCATGTGGGGGAAAAAAGTGCTGGGAACAGTTAAAAAGATAATGACCCATAATGGCAGAAAGCTAAAAATGGGATTCCAGTTGTCTCCTGGAATTAAAGGCTGTAGCAATGTTGTTAAAGGCAAGCTGTTCTCTGTCCCCTGTTGCTCCTTGTCTCAGCATCACAAAGTCTGAAAAATCCTTATTTATTTCTGCCAGGCAAAGTAGCAAGGCAGAAGAAAAAGGAGTCACTGATTGGGGGTAGGTGGATTGAAACAGAGGCAGGGTGAGTGGCAGGGGCTGTGAAAAATTACAAATGCCAAAGTCTACAGGGCCCCTCCCTGAGGAGCAGCTCACTGAGGGCACGATGGAGCTGTGGGTATGGAAATGGGGTTTTGCTGCTATTCCCTATTCACGGTCCTTGCCTCCCACTTTCTCAGTTATCCCAGCCAACTGCAGGCACCAGGGGACAGGGGAGAGGAAACCTTCCCTGCGTTTTCTCTCTGGAAAGCAGCTCAGTATCAAAACAGCCTTTGCTTCTGCCGTGGGGAGGGAATTTCAGAGTCAGTTGTTTGTTGGGTACATGCTGTAAATATCAAATAGATGCACTGCAGCATGTCTTGAAAGAACAACAGATCACAGTATTAAATGCATCATCACAACAGCCTTATTTCCACCTGAGTTTGTGATTGCATCTCTCTGGACACCTGAATAGGCTTCCACTGGGGACTGATTGTGCTTTTAGTTTGCATTATGATCCGTGTGGTGAAGTTTTGCAGCAGTTAGTGAGCATGCACAGTCCTAGCATTTGTTCAACGTCTATTCTCAGGGCTTTTCTGAGGAGTAAATTCTACCTGCCCCAAGGAATGCAGGGCTTGGGGGACCATTCTCCCACCTGACTCCAGTTAGGCAGGTACTGTCCAAAGAGAGTCAATAATCCTGCAGGCCTGGTAAATAAGATGAAAGCAAGTAAAATAAGAATTTCTATAAACCCACCTGTGTTTGTCCTTCTCCCTGCTCATGCCATTCTCCACCCTATTCCTCTTGTTTGGTGCTTCCTAATGTTTGCTGGTTTGGGTTTTTTTTCTGGCAGCTTCTATTTCCTCTGTGAATTTACCCTGTTCTGTAGTTTTCCTCTCTGTTCTGTAGTTTCCATTATGCCCAAAAACCTCAGGTTGCCTCTCTCTCAAAGCCAGTCTCTGAAGATAGCAGGCTGTCTCTGAAGATAGATGCTTCTGCTGCATTTGGCAGGATTAAGGGGTTTTTTAGGGTCTTGACCCCTCATACAGCAACCTGTTAACCACAGCTTGTGCTATTCCCTCACCTGTGGCACTCAGAAAACACATTTTTACAGGAAATCCAGAGTCTCCCCCCCAGTTTACTTTGCCTGTGAGCTGCTCCCCTGAGCTGTGGGGATGACTGCACTGAACATCCATGCCTGGTGCTGCTGAGGAGCTGCTCTCTCCCCTCGGGCTCTGCTGTGTGGCTGGGCTGTGGGTGTGGATGTTGACAGTCTCAGCTGAGCCCCAGCCTGCCTGGGTACCCAGTTCAGTAGGAATGCTGTCAAAGGGAAGCTGTGGGTGCCGTTCCCACAGACACTGTTGTAGTGAGAGCTGCCAGCCTCTCTCCCAGTCCAGAAAACATGGACAATCACTACAAGTGATTGTTTTCCTGTGTGCTGCAGGTCACCTGTGGGTAGTCTGGGTTTGCATTCTCCAGCAGGACCCTTCTCTTTGGCCCTGGTGTGTGTGTGCTGGGATGAGAGCTGTGACACGCCCAAGTCACAGGGCACAGCCACTTCTTTCCCCACTCTGGTCTCCATCCGCCATTCTGGGGCTCACCTGGCCCTTCAGAAAATTTTCTGAGATGCTCAACAGGCAGAAGATTTTAATGTTTTTTTTTTAATTTTAACTCCACTGCCTGATCCTCATGTATCTTTCCAAAGGAACATAAGTGTACTACATCCTGTTGAAAATGCCAATTGTCTGAAGAAACATCTGTCTTACAATTGCAATCTTCCTGCCTGTTCTCTTGTTAGATGGTGAGTGGCATCCAGGTGTGCCTGATCAGTATCTGCCTGGGAGGACTCCCAGAAACCCTTGGCTGGTCCACGTGTTGCTGTCACCTCAGAGACTGAGGGCTGAGTGATGCCGTGCACCACAGTGGGCAGTGCTGCAGGAATCCTGCAAGGCTGGTCCTTCAGATGTAAGATAAAACACCAAAGATCTGAGTTTGGGTCGTTAACATGACCCAAATGGGTGGGGTCATTAATGGCTTTGGGTCATTAAAAACCCCACAACAACTTTTCTCCCATGAGGAATAACAGAAGGGTGCCTGTGGTCTCTTGGTGGCCCTGTGACATTTTCTGTGCCAGTGCAGAGCTCCATCCCAGCACCTGCCCTGGTGCAAAGTGACCTCTGTCCCTTGGGGGGGATGAGGGCTCATCCCACAGGACCTGCTGCTGTCTGCTCTCCTGACACAGGGTATTATGTTTGCCAATCCTGCTGGTACCTGGAGGATCATTTATCTGAAATGGCTTAGAACAACTTCGTGACTTAAATTTCCTTTATTCACCAATCTTCCTTAATCTTAGGGATTGGAAATGATAATTCCCTCGATGCTGGCTTTCATCAGACTGAGACTCATTCAATTATCTTTCATGTCTGTTGATCAGGACTGAAGAAGTTGCCTTTTCCTCTAAATCTGTGGCTCTGAAAGACTGGAGGGGCCCTAACAGTCCTGACTCTACTCTCTTTCACTGTCTCTTGTTGCTGACTTACTACATGTGAATTTCATAACCTTTTTTTGTTTGTGTGTGTGTAGTTTTCATTCATCAGTTATTAAAAAGATAGAAAACTACAATTTCATTAAAACATTTTTTAAAGCTAGATTGAAATACTTTTTTTTCTCATATTTTATCACTCAGTTTTGCTTTCTGCTTTCCATAATCTCTGACAAATAATGAACACTTCCCTTGCAGGCATGGTCCTGCTAGTATTTTATAAACCAGTCTCTCCTCTCTGTCAATGTGGACTTCAGAGAAGTTTTACTGCACTAAATTTTTTGGGCACTGATGCTATGTTGCTGTCAATGGAGATAGTTCCTTCAAATTCTTCGCACTGCCAGCACTCAAACCTACTCCTTCCAGAAGTAAAGTTGTCCCAAACCTTCTTGTCCACTGTGGTGAGCTGTTCTTCCTGGTGCCCAGTCTGTCTGTGCTGTTGCTGGTGAGGGCTCAGTGACTTCAAGGGACATGAGCTCCCCCTCACTGGGTCTGTTTTCTCTGCCTGTGCATTTCCTGACTGAGCTCAAGACACAGAAGCAGATGGGGTTTATGATTTCACCTGTTCTGCTTAGCAGGTTTTTAAAAGCTTCTCCTCAGGCCTCCCCATTCCTCTGCACTGACTTTGCACAGCCCCAAGGCTGATCCATTATTTCTGGTAATTGTTTTTTGCAATCAGTCATGTTTTTTCAAGTGTGGCTACATATCTGTGTCTACATTCACAGTCAGAAAATGTAATCTACCACCCAGACAATTTCCTGGGAGTTGAAAGAGGGGTGGGGAGTTGGAAAAGTGAACTTTGCTGTTGAATCATAGAATCAGAGAGAGGTTTGGGTTAAAGGAACCTTAAAGACCACCCAGTTCCAACCCCACTGGACACATTTCACTAGACCAGATTGCTCAGAGCTCCAACCACCCTGGCCTTGAACACCTCCAGGGATGAGGCATCCACGACTTCTTTGGTGAAGAACAGATGGAAAAAATCCAAGGGAGATTGAGGAAATGGAATAAATGGCTGCATGCCTGAAAATTATAATTTTTGGCATCATTTATACTGAACACCAGCCCCAAAGAAAGGCAGCTGTAAAAAATGAGATGCAGTGCTGACCTTTATCAGCTCTGGTGACAACTATAAATCAAGCTGCAAATTCTCATCAGCTTGCTGGACAGAATTCATTATAGACAGAGGCCACTGCATTGCTCTCTGGCTTTGATTGAGGTATGTCCCATTTAAATAAATGCTCTTGCACTGGAACAAATCACACATTTCAAAACAGAAGTCCAGGAATATTATTCATCTTTTGAGGACTAAGACCCAGCAAAACCTCCCAGCGTTTTGTTTGGAATGTAACGCAGATCAATTTGTTCTTCTCTTAAGCAGACCAATTTTCTGTTCATTAACTCAGACAAGTGTGTTGATGGCTGGTATTGAATATAATGGCAAGATTTACAGCCCTAACAAACCAGCACTGCTTCATTTATGCTTTTTTTGTGCTTTCTAAAAGTACATGCAGAGGATTAGCACCTGCTTTTAAACTTGTTATGGTTTAACAAATAATGGGAAAGTCTGTTATCTCCTACTTCCAACCATGGAACAACTTCTATGTAATCTTGAAGTTTCACAGTTTATTAAAATGTTATGGGGTTTTTTTGGAGCATAAGGAGCAATAAAATTTGGTAGCAATGGCATTATGGGCAGTAATGTGACTTCCATCCGTTTCTACAATGTTCAAGAAACAGCCTCACAGACTCATTAGATTAATAAGCTCCTTTACCTGTGTTCTGAACTCGGAGCTGAATTTCATCACTTTTTTTTTTGTTTTGTTTTGTTTTCCCTGTAATTAGGAAATATCCTGAGAGCCTTACAATTATCCAAATGTTTTGCTGGCCGTATTTAAAACATGATTTTTCTGTCTGGAACTTAACGTGTAATTGGAAAACATTCTGCGTTGTTGACAGAGGGTGATTATTAAAGCAGCAATATTTTTTCAGCACGTCTGATAATTAGGTACTAGTCTGTCTCTCAGTTTAGTTTTTCCTGTTATTTCTGGAATGCCTGAAATATTGCTGGAAAATAAAAAATTCAGACTGCAAACTTTCCTCTTACAACAAATAATGCTTCAGACTTTGTGGCCTGAGTATATAAAGGCCAAGTGTGTATGAAGCATTAAATCTTTTATTGCCTTACTTCCTAAATGGTTGGCATAAACACTTTTCTTAAGGATCTGGACACAGAAGCTGGAAGTTAGAGTTGTAAATCCAGTTGCTGCTGGATCAGACCCCAGGGCTTTTCTCTTCTGGCATAAGGCCCAGGAAAAGGGCAAATACTAAGAAGATTCTAAGAAGCAGGCAAAAGTCTCAGGTTGAGGATTCAGGATATTCCTTTAGTCCCTCACAATGGTTGGTTTATGGGCTTCCTGAAAAGCATTCCCCTTTGAGACATATAATCTTTGATGGATTTTTCTTCCATTTTTCTAATTCTAGTTTGGATCCACCTGCAGCCCTGGCACCTGCTCTGTTCTGGGACTGTGACTTTCACAATTTGTTTGCTTTCAGCATGAAGAAATAATCCCTTATATTTGTGTTGAACCTGACACTGACTGGTGTCATCTGGTGCCTTCCAGTATTTATTTTGGAGAAGGCAGGGAATAAGCATCCCTTATTTATCTTCTCCATACTACTTATGACTTTTTTGACTTCTGTCCTAGCTCTTTTCAATCAGTTCTTCCTCAGGTTTAAGTTTCTTAGTTTGTTCAGTCATAAATTGTATGAAGGAATACTTCAAAGATAAATGCAAGTCAATCTAATTCAGCTCCTTCTTTTATTTTTTTTAATTCAGGATAGAAATTGCTGATAAAATTTATTCCGTAATTTTTAAAAAAGTTATGCTTTGAGAACTTTGCCTGTGAATCTGAAGGGCTGCTCCTGTGATATCGACTCTGAGAATCTTAAAGTCTCTAAAACTAAACTCTAGACCTAGTAGTTTTGAGAGGATCAGCTGTATTGCAGCAACCTTTTGCCCTTACAGAATCTGATTCATCCCAATCTTAGAGAAGATTTCTTCTTCTTCCACTTCACTGTGAATCTGTCATACGGAGGAGGGGATTTTTTTATTGACAGCAATAAGTAGAGCATAGAAGCTTTTCATCTGCACCTTCAGAGCATTTTATAGAGCTGGTTAGTGACTGTGATGAGGATTGTCATCACCAGGTTGGAAACAAAAGACTGAAACATGGATATGGAGTATGCTAGGTCAGTACACCCAAGTTTTGAAAGAACCAAGCCTTGAAACCCAGTGTTGCCTTTAGCAGGTCACCCGAACGGGGCAGTGCACAGCTCTGTGGTTACAGTGAGCTGGGTTTGTGCTTGTGCATACCCTAGAGGATTTAAACTCACCTTTAACTCATCCCAGGACAACCCATGGATAATGTTAAACCATCCACATGTCCCTAGCCCTTGTGGCATCATGGTAACACTCCTGGCGTAGCCACTGTACTGGTTAGTGATGAGGAATTGTTTCCCTAACTGAAACTGGAAGCAGAGGTTTGGTAGGATCCATCAGTTCTCAGTCTCAGTTTAACCAAGTTGCAAAAAGACCCATAACCCCTAATCCTGTGCCAAGAAAAACTGCTGATTCCTTTGATGGCAGAGTGCTTGGGACTTATGTTTTATGTTTTATCTGCAGGGCAGTGCATGTAAGCACTGATCAGACTTGAACTTCAGTTTATGACATCCCTTTGTTGTTGTAATGTTTTTCATCCTCAACTTCTGACCTGCTACCTGACCCTCATTTGGAGTCCCTTTCATATGTCTGCCCCAGCCTTTCTGTCAGGCAGGTTGTGTGCTTTGAGAGCTGGACACTGTCTCCAGTATTTTTGTCCTTGCCCACCTGTCTTGAGAGCTGGAGTAGTCCCAAAGTGCACAGAGACAAGCTGATCTGCCTTGTTCCATGTGAAAATGGTGATTTCTCTGCATGTATCTCCTTCTGGCGTAGGTCTGAAGAACAAATAACAGAGTTGGAGGACAATGTTAGGTTCCAGAATCTGCTTTGTTAGAGGGTCATTTGCCTTTCACTTTCAGAGACTTTCCAGGCTTATTAAACTCCTCCAGAGACTGTGGAACTTGGAAACCTTTAATCATAAGGAATGGGAGTTTTTGACCTTGTTTTCCACAACTCTACAGCAAGCTGTGTATGTACATTCAAAACAGGTCACTCTTGCATTCATCTAAGGGAAAGTGTGGCACAACAAACACATGACAAGCACTAACCACGTCATTTTATGGCTGTGCTCAAAGCCTCTTTTAGCTGTGGCTGTGTTAAAAAAACTTTCTGTGCTCTTCAGAAAGAAGTTCCCAGCAGTGCTTTTGGTTTCAGTCCGTAATTAGGTTCCACACAAACAGACAATTTCAGATTTCCTTAATGACCTTTTGTTTTCCTCCTTGCAGATAATGAATTCATTTATAGAAACCAGAATGGCACAGTGATTCTGAGGAATGTCGAAACCAACAGTTCAACAATATTAATAGAAAACAAAAAAATTGTAAGTATTTTCTATGACAAGTAGCTGAATTTCACAGCTGTCTTGCAGTTGGATCAGTAAAGCAGAAAATCACTTGGTTTTCAACTTCTTGTATTGTCAAGGAGAAGCAATTCACTGGTAATACAATGGGCTCTGCAGTGATGGATAATGTGAGATTGAACTCCAGCTTTTGTTATTATTCTGCAAGCTCAGTTTCTCTCATACTTGTGGAAAGTATCATATAGAGATTTGCAGCTAGTCTTGCATATCATATATAATTGAAAGATGCATAATTCTCATCTCTGAATGCTTAATAAAAAGGACAGTTGATATCATTTACTGTCTGTTGTCATTCTCTACATTCCTCCACAAAATACCCATTTTTAATTTGTGCATTTGCTGATTTTTCTTGCCTAATGGTTGAAATGTAATTTCAGTGTTTTTTTATGAGTAGTGTTGAGGAATGGAAGTGGAGTTGTACTTGAGAGAAACCCTAAGAAATTGTTGGGAAGAAGTCAGTAGGTGACTATTAAAATGAATGTAAAGAAAACAAAGTCACATCTGATACAGAGTATTTATTGCTTATAATGATAGAAGTGTTTTGTAGCATTGCTTTTTGTAGCAGATGAAACCAGCATTGTGGCAGAAGTTAGTACACAGTTGAATTAGTTATTTTTTAATGAGACAAAGAATTTATCACTGAGTTGTTATGGCAGAGCCCAAACTTAAATTTCACACGCTGCATTTAACCTTCAAATTTTGCTGCGTCACATAAGCAATCCTCTTTTACCAGAGTGTAACCTCTTTCTTTACAATTCTAAGGGAATGGGCTGGCTTCCTTTAATGTCAAGGTTTCTTGAAGTCAAATTACTTCCATTTTGCCTCTGTTTATTCCACTGGTTTTTAATTTTTGCCATTTGTAAGAAGAGCACAGTGCTATGAGATAATCCTACATTTTCATTCCATTGCCACCCTACTGGCTGTTCTACCTTTGTTCCTCTGCCCTCTCTAAATACATCTGCAGGTCACCTCCACGTTAATCCAGAAAGTCCCAGTGCAAGGGCTGCTATTACACTTTACTGAGACAGGTTGTCTTTTCCCCCTTCCTTTCCCTGGGGCAGAAAACTTTTGCTACTTGGCCATGTTTTCTCTTCCCCATGTTATTAACAGAGCAGAAAATAAAGTCTTCATGCTGACACTGCTGGTCCCCAGGCTCCCCTGTCCATCCCCATCCTCACCTACACTGGGTCATCAGCCCGTGGGATGTCCCAGAGAGGTGGCGGGTGACTCTTCCCTGGAAATGCTCAGGATCAGGTTGGAGGGACTCTGAGCAACCTGCTCTGGGTGAAGATGTTGGGTGTTGGATTAGACAGCCCTTAATGGTCCATTCCCACGCAAATCATTCTGTGATGGTGTGAGCTGTCCCCTCTGCTTCTGGCTCTCCCCACAGCACATCCACCCTTGCTGGCTTTGGGGAGGACTCTCCCCACTGGGGTGCTCTGTCTTTCCCCAATTCCCCCTTTCAATTTTGCCCTGTGGGACTCTCTCAAGGACTTACATCTAATTTGTTGGGTGAGATTTAAAAGGCAGTGGATGAGTGATGTGTCAGTGGCAGCTCTCTTTGACCTTGGTGCCATCTGTGCCAGCAATGCATTACACTGAAACACACTGGGAAGGAGAAATGGCTTCACTACACAAATGAAAAGTGGAGCTGGAAAAAGGTAATTCCTGGCAAGTCTGAGGTACCCTGGCATTTCTTCTTGTTAGCAAGATTTACAGTGCTGATTTTTGCAGAGCCCAGGTCAGGGTGCACTGGATCACTTCACCATCCCAAAGAGTTTTAACTGGGGAAAACAGAGTAGTTTTCCTCTGGGTTATCTTAATTGGAGGAGGTAGTAGTTTCCCTATTACTAATTTACTCCAGAAGCTATTTACAGTTTTTTATCTCCTGCACTGGCCAGTGAAAACAGATAATGAGAGGGAATTAATAAATTGCCATTTATCTGAGTTTTCTGCTAACTACTGTCTACATCTGCCACCTCACCAGCCACTCTGCAGTAAGATTGTAAGGAAGATTATGAGTTTTTTGATACAGCTGCCTGCTCTGAGTCACAATGCATTAATTCTTTCTCTTACAGGTGCCCACGTAACATTTCTGGTGTTTGAAAAAGATATCATATTTTTCAAGGCACTTAATTCTGGCAGTATTCTTCATCCTTAGAGAGATGATCATAACAGTTAGTTCTAGGTGTCATTAGCTTGAAAACTGAAGGACATTTGTTTCAAAACTGTGTTTGTTTTCCAGGTCTCCTTAAAGGCTATCCGGTATGAAGTGTCACCTGACCGGGAATATGCACTATTTGCCTTCGATGTCGAACCTGTAAGTAAACAGATTTGATTTCAAAATACACAGCCACTGGCTAACTTATTTTTTTTTTTTTCCTTCTTTTTTTCACCTTTATGCCAGCAAGATGATATCTTAAATTAATTGCTTCCTATGAAACAAAGCAAGAAACCCCCTCACTTAGCAATTCTGAGAGCATGTCACACTGCCATCTAGTAGAGGAGAAAGGTATAAATTAGACCGTGGAGGAAACACTGTCATTGCCAGGATTTTATAGCCTTCGGGAGGGGGATTGTAAGGACATGTCTTTGCTACAAGAATTTCTATTCCTCTTCTGTGATTTTTTTTTTCTCCCACAGTGCCTTTTTTCTGTCACCCTATAAATTTCTTCCCCAGAACAAAAAGCGACTGTCAGTTTCTCCCACAACTGAAATAATACATTAATTATGGTGTCACCATTCCCAGTGCTGCAGTTAGACTTGAGCTATCACTTTCATTATAAATCCTTTTCTTCAGAGGGTTAGGTATAAATCATTTGTAAAAAATCACCATTAGGTTGCTACTAAGTTCTGGACTACAGCAAATTTTTTTACCAAACTTCAAAAGGGAAAAGTGTAATAAGTCATTTTTAAATGATGACCAAAGAATCAAACATGGGCGAAGCAATTCTTCTGCATGAATAATATTTTTGTCTTTCTCAATTCTGCTAGTATAAGGCCTGAAATGTTTGAGTGATAGCTATGCTGTACTACTAGGATGAACTATAAGCCCTATATATTTTGTTTCCGTAGTCTAGAATGTCACCAATTCTTCAAAATTAAAATAATTAATTCACTGCCAGCTGTAATTGTTTTTCCATAATGTAAATAACATTTCAGATGCTAACCAAAGGAAATTTGTGAGTCCTTTAGGTAGTGAAAGCTGTAGCTCTGTTGCTCATCTTTTTTCTCTGCCATCATCTTTGGAGTTATCCCTTACTTGGTGCCATGAAAGTCAGAAGAAGCATGCCTGATTTTAGAAGAAGGGGAAATAAAACTGTATCAGAAACTTGAGGAGTAATTCATAATGATTTTTCCTGGGAAATTACTGGTGCTGTGACTTCACTTACCTGAAGCTTAACTGAGTTCTAGACAGAGGTGGATGGGGAAGTGTTAAGTTAATTCTAAACATGGGAAAGACAGCTTGAGGGTCACTGAGCAAGCAAAGCCTTTTTCTCAAAATTCCCTGCCTTGTGAGCCAGAGATGTTTTGTAAAATTCAGTTCTTTTAGTGGAAATCAGCCTTTGTCTGTAGGAGCCCTGTGCCTACTCTGCTCAGATGCACTGTTCAAGCTGGAAGAGCCTTGAGGAGGGAGGGCTTCCTCAGTTCCTCTGAGAATGACAGAAAAACGCCTTTAATGACAAAAAAACCCAAAAAACAAAAAACAAAACAAAACAACAACAACAA
>VXBN01013240.1:103287-136446 GCA_013397395.1 Sinosuthora webbiana | reverse complement strand
AAAAAAAAAAAAAGAGAGAGAGAGCAAGTTTGATTAATTAACTTTTTATTCTCAACCTTGATCCATTGAAAAGATTGCACACACTGAAGATCTGAAAGAAGCAGAGTTAGGGGGGCTTTTACAGCCCAGACTCTGTGTTCAGTCTGTGGAGGAGTGCTTGATGTGGGCAATGTGGCAGGAGGGGCATGGGAATGGAAATCTGCATCCTCCTCTCTGCATGTCAGTGCTTGCAGACCTGTGAGTTTGAGGCACAGGCAAAACACTGAGTTTGTGCCTGTCTGGAGAAGAGAGAGCAGCACACAGCCAGGTGCTCCCTGCATCACACCACATCTTTTTCTAGAAAGGAAAATCCCAGGGTGGAAAGCTGGAAACATGACCTTTGAGAACATTTCAGGATGTGGCACATACTCACTGTAAGAGAGCATTACAAATTGTTCAGGTATTCATATATAGCAGGAGCTCCTGAAGCAAAATAAAATAAAACAACCCCCCTTTTTTATTCCTTTAAGCTCTATGTTTATGGAGAAAAGAAAGTTTGTTTTGTTCTGGTTTGGGTTTTGTTTTGTTCTGTTTTGAAGCATGTTAATAGAGGGGTAGTTGGGTTCAGTCTTGGTTATTGCAGCCTTCAGCCATGATGGGTGGCCCTGTGCATTAAAACGGCAATAACTCTTAAATTACTTCTTCAGCTTTCTTCTCCCTTCGTATGCAGACTGTGGCTACAAATAATTGCATGTTAGTTAGCTCTTCACATTTTCTGCATTTCAAACTGTATTCTTGGACAAAATTCAAATTACGCTGTTTTCTGCAACACAAAAAAATTGATTAGCAGAGCCTTGGGCAGTTGTCCTTGTTGCAAAGTCAAAAGGAAATTTCAGGAGATGTATTGAGGCAGAGGACATGTCTTTAAAGTTTAATTCTACAATTTTAAAAAAGGAGCTTCTTGGAATTATTGAGTACTTATTTTGTAGCTGTCAGAAATTGTTTCCTAATTTTTTGGCATTTGAAAGTGTGATGTGCTGCCTTTTAATTGTTTGTGAGCATAGATATTTTCATCTTTGGTAGAGTTGTTCTGCTTTTACATATATGTGTAATATTTTAATATGCATAGTATGAATAAATCATTTGTCTGAATTCTGAAATGAATGGATTCAGCCTCTGGTTTAAGACCAGCCAGGAATAAACATCAAAATAGAAGAGCACAATGTGTCACTCCAATGAAGCAGAATATTTTTTAAGAAAAGTGCCACAAAGTCATTTCCTTCCAGTAATAGCTGCTTCTGTATTTTTCTATTTATTTGCACAGAAGCATCTCTGCTCAGGGTTGGTCTGGGTGACAGCAGTGAACCCCACACTGGAACACCACAGCCCTGAACTGCCAGACACCTATTTTGCAAAGATAGTGAGGCAGCTAATGTGTGCTTTCCTGTTGTATCACTTCATCATTTTAAGGGATAATGGATTAAAGCACGTTCCTTAAAATATATTTCTGCCAGGAAGCTTGGCAGACAGCTGTGAGGCTGGTGTGGGTACATTGTGGCTAGTCTGGCTGTCAGGTTTCATTGTAAATGCTTTTTTGGTGGTGCTTGTATTTACAGAAGTTTAATCTTTCAGGCAGCAATATTCTGGGTAAGCCTTGTGCTAATAGGGAGCTTTTCTAACCTTGAACACAGAAGATTTGTTCTTTTTCTGGAAAGGTCACAGGAAAGGCACCAGGCTTCTTTGTCTTAAAGCACTCCCACACTTTTTCTGCTGTTTGTTTTTAGTTTCTTTGTGCCAAAACAAGGTGCAACCTCAGGCTGAAAGGCAGAGTGAAATTTCAGGAAAGCATTGGGGAATAAACACCTCCGTGGAGAAACTCTGATTTCAAATCATCCTTCACCAAAACAAGTGTGTGGGGCTCTGCTATGGGGTTTAGTAGCCCCAAAACACATGAGGGGCAGATGGGGTTTGGCCACAGCAGCTCAGCAGAAGGGGTGCAGAGGCTCATGGCTGTCTCTGGCCAAGGACACTTGCCCAGCTTGTGGCTCCATCAGCACTTTTGGGCAAGCCCTGTGCTCCCCATGTGCCTCCTGGGGAGACACACACAGGTCTTGGGGCTGAAACCACCTCTGTGGGTACCCCTGGCCTCCAAAAGGGGTTTCCTAAATAGCCAAGAGACAAAGCAACCCTTAAACCTCGTGGCATTTCTGTGGTTGTGGTACGAGTAAAGACGAGTGACTAAAGCTTGTGTAGCTTTCTGTGGTAGTCAGTTACCAGAGGAGTTTGTGTAATTCAGTAAAAGAAACAGAGGAAGTATGTGAGAAAACTTATTTCCTGGAGTGACAAGTGAGATGTAAATTCATAAATATTCACTAATTCATATTAGTGAATATTTAATTGCCTTTATTAGGAATCAGTGTTGTCATCATGCAAGAGAGGAACTAAAGCTGCCAAGATTCTTCTTGAAACTTTTTGCTCTTTTGTCTCCAATTTTACCAGCCCATTAGTGTGTTTGTGCCAGTTAAGGGCAATTACACTTAGAAATCCTGGCTGATTATCACGGAGCAAACTACAAAGGCTTCTGAACAAAGTTAGGGCTCAGAGGCTTTTGCAGCTGATACAACAGATCCTGTTACCTATTTTGCAGTAAAAGAAATGGTCTTTTTTAATCCCAAAGGCTGGAAAGAATTGATCGTTGTTGTAATTAGAACAAACTCGATTATTATTTTTTATCCTAGTTCATGTGGTGAGTTCAGTATTTCTCTTCTCCCTGCCTGTATCTCTAACATGAGTGGTGGGACCAAAGAGAGCTGAGAAAAACCCAGACCACAACTTAGACTTGGTATTTAGAATGTGAATGAAGTAAAAAAATCATTATTTATAGAGAGCAACATATTACTATTGTTGTTGTTACTATTTTTTATTGTTTCTCCAAGTCTGGTTTTTATGTGGAATTAATAGATTTTGTGCTTATGGTCCAATTACAGCCTCATAGGAATTTAATTAGTTGCGTAAAAATTAAAATAATATAATGCTTGTTATTTCCAAAACACTAATAGATATAAATATTAATGAATCCTCACAACATCCTTTTGAGCTAGGTGATAAACATTATTATGATAAATATACCTCTGAAAATTGAACACTGTCATAACTATCATCAGTAATACTGCTCAGACTGTAGTAATGATATTTATTGCTTAATTGAAATGGATTTCCAGGCCTAGAAATGGGCTTACATAAATCTGTTTTCTTGCTATGGCAATAAATATATTTCAAATTTATTTTTTTCATTCTCACCCAATGTTGTTTTCAGAAACGCTGAAAATGTTTAGTGATTTCACGATAAAGTGAGCACAGATAGAATATTTGTCATAAAATAATGCTGTTTTATTGATTGTTGTTTAATTTTTTGCTGTTTGTTGTAAATTATTAGTTTTTGAGGGCATCATTTTGAGGTAAAAAGCTTATGTTTGTGGTTTTTCATATCCTCTTTTTAATATGAATTCAGTTTTGAATCATTGTTGTTCATAAATCAGAAGGACTCCTCTATGGAAAGCTGCACAACGTAAGGGCATTGTTCACTTACATCAAAGGCTGGTGGCTAAAATTATTTTTTCCAACATTTTCAAGCCTAAAGCACTGTAACTTCATACACTTGTGAGAAATAGTTACTGTTATTAGGATAAATAATGTATTAGGATAAATCACTTACTAAATAAAAAGAAGAAAAGGACTCAATCCAAGTACTGTTTATATTAGTTAAAATATTTCTGTTGTTACATCTGTGCATGTGTGTATCTTCAGGCAGAGTATCTTCTCTTTTCTCAATTCACCAGCTGTATGAATGTAGTTGTGAATGAAGAATGAGCTGCATGACTGTAGTCATTCAGTGCTTTTTTAATGAGCAGAAGTTATTAATGAATTAGTGGAAACACGTAGGCCAGCCACTCATCAAATCTGATAATTCGCTAAATTTTCAGGAAAGCAACACCTTCAGTTACTTCCCGTAGAATAAATATTATTAATGCCATTCAGCTAAACTTTAGTATTTCAATAAAATGCTCACAGCTTCTGACAATGGCAGCATTTTTGTGTGTGTGCCTGTGTGGGCTTTCAGTGAGGTGGTTTTGGGGCTTCAGGGCTGAAGGTGGGGACCACCATTCCCTCTCCTTCTTCTTACAGATCCTGTTTTGAGTGGTATTATTTTCACAGCCAAGATCAGTAGTATGAATAACCTTGTTTGATAAGTGCTATTTAACCTCTTTGTGGTAGAACAGCAGTGCTCCAGCTACATTTACATGACTAAAGCTAAGGCCTGTGTGTCTAGAAGTGTTGCATTAAAAACAATGTGCCAAGAGCACAGAAGAGGTTAATTTTGTGGGTGATAGTTTACTTTGGATTTGAACCTGAAGCAGCATCTACTTTTTGACAACATTTAGAGGCAATATTTTATTTTAAAAGGAGATTGTTGTGGTAATTTTCAATTATGAATCTGCTCTTTGTGAAAGACAGTCTATCTTCTCCGATCTCAAACCCACCACGAACAAATTCCCTTATCTGCTGCTTTCTACAAGACAGACAAACCAGGATTTACAAAGGCATCAGAGAAGGTTGATTCAAAAACATTTCCACACTCCCATTTGCTTTTCTCTCCAACCTGGGGGAGTCTGTCTAAGCCAGGAGATCATCTCTCCGTGGTCAGCTTTCACTGAGTAAACCAAAGCTTCTAACACAGGAAACCTCAGCAGCTGGGGGGTTTTCCTCCCAGTGAATCTCAGCACAGACAGGAGTAGCAATATCTCTGTCAGATGTACAACGTGCTGCCGTGTGTTGGTATCAGTGATTGTTTCAGGCTAATTAATATTTGATATCTGCAGTGGCACAGAGAGAGAGAGGGAAGTTTGCCACACAGCCCTCGGGGGATTCATGGGTTTTCAAAGCTCTATTACAGAGTTGTGCAAACACTCCTTCTCAGGTGTCCTCAGTCGTGCCTTCAGCAGCAGGGGCCCTTTGGATGTCCAATCTTCTCTGCTGCACATGCTTACAAAATTAAATTTCTTACTATAGGAGGGTGGATACCCACTTGGGTTGGGTAATAGACGTGTTATCAAGTGGTGAGAATATTTGTTCTTCCTGCTCAGCAGTCAACACTCCATCAACTTCTGTCCCATTGTTTGTTTAGAATAGAATTTTTTGGACACAGTTATAGACCAGTGGAGCAATAATTACTGACGAGCTTAATCCTAGAGTTTTCTTTTGACAGAGAAACTAAAGAAACTAATTTCAGGTTGCTAAATTTCAGGGCCAATTCTGGACTTACACAGGGGAAGGAAACAGGTCAAACCTATTTTTTTATTTGGTTTGGAGGACCCTCATGGTTCATTTGAAATCCTGACAAAGTTCCAGCAGAAACTGTGTTCCTTTATGTAGCCTGAATGGTTCTTTGCTTTTGACAGCAAGTCTTTTGCTTTGGAACTGCTTGCACAGATGAGGAAAAAAAAAAAAAAAAACAAAAAAACCCCCAAAAAACTAGTTTAAACAAGAAGTTAGAGGGGGATTAGGAACCTAAACAAATATACTTTAGGGATATTTTGGTAGTTAGGATCCTTGAGCCATGGGGAAATGGGCTCTTATTTAAAATAAGGCTCTGTCATTGTAACTCAGTAGAAATGGGGGAAAAAAAAGTGCAATGAAAAGACACATAGTCTGCATAGTTTGTCTTTGTTTCCCATTCTTAATAAAAGGTAAAAGACAGGCACCGTGTGTCAGCAAGGAGGAATGGCTGGGTGGGGGCTGCTTGTGTCTATTATCTGTGGAAAATATGTTTGCACCCCTAAAATGCAAAGAATGGGTACTCTCCTCATCCTCAGCAGGCATTCTTGGGGTGGGATCATCTCAGCATTGAAGGAACCTGGTCTAGGTGTCTCATAGCAGAGAGGTTGGAGCTGGATGATCTTCCAACCCAAAGCATTCTATGATTTATCATTGGCAGCCCCTGTGGTGACTTAGGGCCTGCAGCTCTTTCATGGGCGACAATAAAACCACCTTGGATGCCAGATTTTTAGCTCTATTGCTCCCTGGTTTTGGAGGATGTTTCCAGAGGGAAGCCTGTGCTTCTGAGATGATGGTCTGGGTGTGCTCATAAAACACAACGTGATGTGTTTGCCTGAGCTGGAAGCAAAGCTCAGCACAGCCTGCAGCTCTCCATTCTTCCATTCCAGTTTTGCTGGTGCCTGATCCCTTCATAGCAGTGGTTTTGGTAAAACTGCACCAAACCCCCATTTCTCACCAAGTGTCCATTCTCTCCACTCCAGGGACTGTTGAGTCTGATCATTGCAACAAAATACTCTGCATGAAATGCAGAGCATTAAAAACTCAGTCTGCTGACTTCAGCTGCTGAGCTTTAACTGCTTTCCTATTAAAAACAATGGTTTAAACCCTTGCTGTTCTCCTAATAATGTAGATAAATTGGATTAGAACTAAACCTGAATTGAGCTGGGAGACTTCAACAGAAATTGCACGAACCTGACTGAGTGCAAAATTGTTTCTCAGACTAAGTTGGACAGCTTTGCTTATGTAGCAAAGGCCAATAAACTCCATCCTGCATTTATTCACAGGCACAGATACACATCAGTAAACTGAGAAGCAAATCCACAGTTCCAGGGAAGCCTAGAGGAGCATCAAAACTCAGAAATAATTAGCCTGTCAGGCAAAAGTACATAGGTGTATTATGTATCAGTATCAGCTATCAGCAGTCTTCCTTCATAAATATTTTCTTTAGTAAACGAGATTTTCATCAAGCAGGGAAGGAAAAATAAAGAAGCCTCAAGGCAAAAAGCTATGATATAAAAATAACCAATTTTTCTTAGCTTGCATAAGGTTATATTTCTCATTCTGCTTCTTTTTCTGAGTGTATAGATGAGCCAAGTTGAACAAACTGGTAGAGATTATTGTCCTAATATGATTCACAAAATGTCTTAAAAACAAACTGCAACTTGTTTTTTAATAAAGCCTTCATAAGATAATGTACAAGGTTTCCTAGATAGTCAAAATCATTGCTGGTGCCTGAAAATAATTGCAGTTGTATGGGAATCCATCTTAGTGAAACATGGGGTAACTTTGCTTTACGAGGAAGGAAATAAATACCGGTATGAAAATTATTGAAAAAAAATGAAAATCTAACAAATAATTAGATTCCTTGCAACATAGAGAAGCTTCAGAATTACATTAGAGATGAGCTCCTGCTTTTTAGCATAAATTTGCTTCCTAAGTTTTTAGGGACAATGAACATCCTGGTTTGTGCTGGATCATAATAAGTATAGGTGTTTGTTTTGAAATATTAAGGAAAGAAATATATTATGAATAGCATACAAAATGAGAAAACAACAGTGATTTTAAAAGCTTCAGAAAACAAAACTACAAAGAATTTAATTCTGGTGTCTCTGCAGAAACATATGAAGCAGTCTATAATCTAATTATTCTGATTTCCAGCCCTTTTTATTTTTTTTAATTTTTAATCACTGAAATAGTAAAAAAAATACATGTTTAGTGCCCTCTTCTGGAAAAACAGCTCTTGCTATGCAGGGCACCCCAATGAAGTTCCTGTACTCAGAAATGCAAATCTTCTGACGCAAATGTTCTCCACTTTAGCCAAGTTACATGCCTAAGTCCAAGGAGTGTGTGGCTGTCTGTATTTACTCTGAACAAGTGCCTTTTATCTCTTTAACTGCCTGCAGAACTCTGCTCTTACCAGCTCCATGTTAAAACCAATAATTAATGTTCTTCCTTGGGCAGCTAATGACCCAGATTTGAAAATGGAATCTTCTATTCTTTTTTCTTCTGTTCTGTGCTCAAAAGAAGCTCTTCCTTGAAAAGGAAGAGGAATCACAGGGCTTTTAGTCATGTCTCTAAATGCATGAGTCCTCATGTTTTTGTGTGCTGGAGTGGAAGAGCGATGCTGTTGATGGCAGTGCTGTGAGGGGCTCTGCAACAGGCAAGGAGCAGGGCAGGTTCTGTGCTCCTTCCTGTCCCCTCTGCTCTCCCCCTGCTTCCCAAAGAGGTGCTCATCATCACCACAGACCATTTACCCCGCGGAAGTTGCCCACAGCATCACAAAGATAACACATAAAATGTCTTCCTGCCTTCTGTGTGATTTCAGTTTGTTTTCTTCATGTCAGGATATAGAATTGTCTCCTCCAGTGAATTAGATCTGAGTGTACATTGAGATACAGCTCTGAGTCTTCTGATCTCATGTGGAACTGGAAAATGAATCTTTCACTGAACGGGGGAGAGGAGTCTTGACCAAGGTCCCTGGCATACATCTGAATATTTTCATTTCTTTCACATCCACTTCACTGCTTTTAAACTGTTGCTCTCTAATGTTTTCTGACGGGCTCATCTTTCTTGTTTCAGCTTCTTTGAGTCTTCTAAAAGTTCCCTGAGCCTAGGACTTACTTTAAAAATTTCAATGCCAGTGCTAACTTCTTTGTAGTATTCACATTTTCAGCTGCTAGAGCAGGAAAAGCAATTTTTACGTGCTAAGAGTAAATTTTAATAGAAAGAACATATGCTGTGGTTCTGTAGTTGCTAATTTCTGCCTCTAAAGTGAATTATTTAAAAATTAATCAATTAAACAGATATACTAAGCATTCAGCACATTTTCATGGCTTGGTTCTCACATAATTGCTACAAAGCTTTACCATTTGCATTGTAAACTCCACAAAAAAGAGGCTTTTAGAATATTTCCACAGTCAGTGTCCGCACAGCTCAAGAAATGTTTCTTTGAAAGAAGGCATTATCTAATGTTTCATTAAAAGCTGCATTAAGCACTGATTTCTCATGCTGTCCTTCAGCTCTCAGACTTGCAACTCCAAAGACAATAAAGGTGAGAGTCAGTCAAGGGAATGTGGATGTGAACCCTGTAAACTCCCATCTCCACCAGCTCTCCCGGGCTGCCTCTATAAACAGTAATTCAGGGTGTAATTCTAAGGCTAAAATAAACATCAAAGGCTCCTGAGAGGAATCATACCCCACACAAGCTTTTGGCACCATTGTCTGGGAAAAGAGAGTTGCTGCATGAGTTTGTAGGTGCAAAAAGGGTAAATGCTTGTAAAGAATGGCTGCAGAGGTCAGTGGCAGGGACATCCCTCAAGGCAGACAGCTGCAAAGAGAGGCACTCCAAGCTGCAAAGTGCAAGAGCCTGGGGAAGTATTTTGGGAAAGGATGTCTGTAAATCAGATAGCTCTAGTCTTCTGTCTGAATTGGCTTTGGGCTACTGAGCCACGGTAGTGAGCTGGATGGACTTTGGGTCTGGCCCAATACAGTGATTATTATGATCCCAGATATTCCTAGAGGATCATGGTTGTGTGTTTCTGTGGGTGTGTTTGCATGGATCTGAAGGTGTTCTATGTTTCCTGGATTTGGGATAATTGCTATCTCCTTCTAAAACTTTCATTTGGCCTCAGGCTACTTTTGTACTTGTAATACATAATAACGTTTGCTCATCTTTTACTTTTTTTCCTTTGATATATTGTTTGGTGTGCTAGAATCACAACTATGTACTAAATAATTTCATTCTTATTTCCAAGTTTCTGAAGAAGGTGGGAAGGGAAAACCTGGGAGTTTCATATCTGTAATGTGAATATTGATAAAAGTTTAAAAAGATCAACGAAAGAATGAGCTCATTATTGATAACCCTAATTCATAATTCTTTGCAGCTTCATTGCAGCTACTTTCTAACAACTTGAGCATCAACAAGTGCACAAAGGCTGGTGCAAAAATCCTACAGGGTTTCTTTGCAGCTCCCATTTTATTTACCAGTTGAAAATAGAGCAGTCGTCCTTTAAGCCAGTGACTGCAAGGGCTTTGTGGTGCCAGGGAAGCGCTGTGAGGGACAGGTGGCTCGGGAGCAAAAGGAGGCTTTTGTAATTGCTTGGCAGGGCAGAGCTGTATTAGAGTGCAGCAGCAGTTGGCAGATTGGATTAATGCTCTCCGAGGGGTGAGAGCTGGCACACGAGCTGTATGTTAATACCTGAGGCCTGAGCTGCCTCTGGAGCTGCTTTTGTAACAAAAAAAGAGCATCCAGTGCACTCCGCTGCCACCACAAAGTCATAAATCCTCAAGCCGGCCTCAGAATTCCCTTTTGGCCTTGTCAGCAGTATAAGGCTCTCAAAAGTGTAATTTGAAAACTAATCTTTTAATAAAGAATTATTATCATGAAGCAACTGAGATAGATAATCAGTTTGTGGAAGGTGAATTAGCAGCATTCTCTCCCAGCATGGCAGTCCATCCATTACTGTGCTGGATGTTGCCATCACACTTTATTTACGGTTGTTTTGCAAACTTGAGATGAGATTATTTGCAAAGGAATAACTCCTTGGCTTTGATGTTTCACAGACCTTTGGTTTGGTGCTTGGAAAATCAGTTTCTAATCCCAGCACAGCCTCTGTATGTTTGTGGGAGAGATTTACATACTAACTGTGCGTGCTGCCTGTAGCACATGACCCCGCCACAATCAGCTTCAGCTTGCATTATAAATGCTTCCAAAATGCAAGTCCCCGTGGCAGGAATGTGCTGGCCCTCCCTGATGTCACCTTGATGTGAGATTGTTCTCCATGGAAGCCTCTCTGGTGTGGGTGGCAGGGCATTCACAGCTCTGCATGGCTGGAGAACTGTCCTGGTTGTCCTTTAAAAAACAAGGACAACGATTTAATTTTCAGTCTTAAGAGATGAAATGGTTAAAAGATTTGCAAAATAGAGGCATGTCCTGGTGATCCACTGGCCTTATATTACTTCCTTCTTCCAAATGAAATGCTAAAGTTTCTTCCTGGCTCTGGAGACACCCAGTTGCTGATTAGCTATGACACTGGGTATGAGTGAGCAGCTCCTGGTGCTCACTGCTGTGACTGAGGTGAGGCACGGACCCTCTGGCTCTCTCTGAGGCACTGGCAGGTTAGTGTTGGATGTGTCTGTGGCACAGTTACACTGCTGGGTTGGGATCCTTCCCTCCTCTTTGCATGAAAAACTTTTACTTCCCTTTACAACTCCAATACATGCATTTCCCAAGTGTACCTCTTCCTCCTTTTGGACAAGTGTTAAATTAATTCCACTGGAACACAGAGACACAGCACAGGCAACCAGTTGCCAAATTCTCTGTATGTTGATTGATTCAGAGGCCCCTTCTTCTCACAACCTTTCTTGCTCAAACCCGTTTCCCCATCTCTGCCCTCTCCTGAGCTCCCCAGACTGTCCTGCAGTGTCCCAGCAGTGCCAGAGTGCCCTTTCTGTGCCCGTGAGCACATCACACGTGTGGCTGATCAGCTGGATGCAGCACAGTGGGTGACAGCATCCCAAATCAGGTGTTTGGTGACAGCTGTGGGTTGTTGGCTGCCAGCTGAACCAACGCTCAGGAAATGCTCCTTGATAGCATTTCATTATGGGTTTTCTAATTTATTAGAATCACAAGGAGAGATGGGCAGAGTTCCTTAGAGGGCTGTACGAGCAGGTTGACACACAGCATGGGGCTGCACTGGAGGTGCATTACTGGAGAAAGGATAAAGTATAAAGGGATAATTCAATGCAGGGACAAAAGAGAATATGCTGTCTCAGAAGAAAGCAAAATAGGTCAGTATCACAATGAATCTGAAAGGTGAGAATGTTGAAGACACCTCAAATTATACAGCTGTATTGATTTGTTTTGTTCTTGCAAGCAATCAAGATTCAGTGAGTGCACGGTACAAAACACCAGTATGGATTTCGGTAGTTTTTCTTTTTTTTATTGCAGTGACAGAAAAGAAAAAGATAGCATGATGTTTCTGAGAGAATCTAATTCCAAGCTGGTTACTATGGAGTGCCTATTAGCAATAAAATAAAATCCTTTGCAAAAATAGTTGGGCTGAGGAGAACACTGCTGACCATTCTGTCTCCACCGAGGGAAAAATTGAAAAGACCATTAACCAAACATGCCTCAGCCAGAGGTAACCCCTTGTGCTCTAAATTACAAATAGAAGGGGGAATGAAAGTAAAAAAAAATGAACAAAACATTACACAGAAGTTGGTGGTCAGGTACAGGAATGGATTTTTCATCCATTTGGAGGGCCAGTTCAACATGTAATGGCAAAAGAAGAATTTCTTCTCAACAGAACAGAAGAGTTCAATGGAACCAGTGGTATCATAAAGAATTTTGATCAAGGCAAATGATGTTGACACATCGAATGAAAATTCAGTTTTTAATGTTGACTTCCATAAAAGATACAGAATATTCTGCAAACAGGTACAGAGACCTGCTTTAATTCTCCACAGACTACCATAACAGATTATGGCAGTGAGGGTACTTTTAGTCAAATAATTATCCTTTTCTCTCCTGGAAGATCTGTATGAACAACACAGTTACCCTGTGACGTGAACATCGGATTTGCCTGTTGGGGACTGAAGAACCCATGTGACAGTCTGGTATCCTTTACACACATGGTACATCCATGCAGGAGAAGGAAACACAGCCTCTGGCTAATGTTTGCTTGGTATTTTCCTCCTGAACTTGTTTCCCCCTCTCTTTCACTCCATTGTGAGAAAACAAGGTACAAAATACGTGAGCTATTTGCCAATGCATAGCAGCAGCCTTCCTGCATTCTACTTTATTCTCTTTTCCCTGTTAATCTGTCAGCTTCAGAGCCTGGTTAAATATCACAGATGCTAAAGGCCAAATGGCAAATCATCTTTTACCTGCATATTTTGCATCACACTGTTAGTTACTATTTAAGGGCGCCAGGACCATTTTGAAAGGTGGAATATGTAATTATGTCAAATGTTTGGAATTATTCAATTGGTTTGACATTCACATGTGCATTTGGGGATTTGTCTGCTCATAGCATAAGTAGGAAAATGGGCTGTATAATCTATTTCCAGCAAATGTCTTTTTGGAGACTCTTTGTGGGGAACCCTTTTAATGGATCTGGCAGTTCCTGTTTCACCAGCCACTTGTGATATATTTTTGTTGTCTTACTACACGGTGTAAAAGCAGATACATTCTTGAGAAAACCGGGGTCTGTTCAGAATCCTGAGGGGATTTCTTATTTGTTGATATACTTTATTGTTACAGAATGAAAAATTAGCCATTTTACCCAGATAAATCCTGAGTGCTTTATGGTTAATCACATTAAAATATCTCCTTGCTGTTTTCAGGCTTTAGCAAACTGTGGTACACTTTTCTTTCTGATCACTATTTGGTGTGTTCATTTTTATTTGGGAGCACTGGGAAGGCTTTTTGGATTAAATGTGTGACTCCTGAAGAAAAAAAAAAAAAAAAAAGGCACTAAACACTGGAAATTTTGTATTTAGCCTTGCAAGCTGCAAACAGCTTGCACTTCTGCTCTGCCCTGTACTGGTCCCTTGTGAGCTCTAAGTTTTATGGGATTTTTTTTGTGAGTTTTCTGGGTAATTCTTTAATGTAAATAACACTACTGTATGAAGGGCCAGGCGGCTCCATGGAGCCATTTAGAAAATAGATGCAAAGCATGCTTTATTCCTGTATTTATCAAGTAAGTAACAATCATGAGCTCATGGCAGCCAGTCCACCTGGGTATAATCCCAAATCCATGAGCTGTTTTATATGCTGGGTGGTAAGACCCTAAATCAGCTGTTTTGGTAGAAAAGCCTGCAGGAAGATGAGTAGAGTGGGCTGATTTGGGGAGCCTTCTTCCAAGGGCTTTCCCCCCCTTTCTTTGTTTATAAACCTCCTTGAAATGAGGTGCCTCTTCTTTGTATTGATTCAGCAAACCTTGTCATGCAAACATTAAAGAAAGCCTTCCATAAATGTTGATTATTGCTGGTGCTGGCCTGGCATCAGCCCACAAAGTGAGACAGGAACCGACAGACAGAGGAGATGGAAGTGTAAACTAAACTCTTTCATTTTTTCTGGTGCTTGTGATAAACCCTCAGCAGGTAGTGCAATCTTTCAAACCAGCCCTAAGGTGCCGAAAACCCATTTCACAAATTTCTTGGATATGTGTCACATATTTCTGCAGTTACTCTGGGGCAAAAACAAGAGCTCTGGATTCTAATTAAAGTATATGAAGAGTCTCAGTGAATAAATGAGTCCAAATCCACTCTATGCTTAAATACCATATAGTTTCTATTTCAGTCAGCTCTGTTGGACAAGGACCTGGATCCTCACAACACTTAAACAAGTGCTTCTAAGGAGACATCACCATTCACACCATGCTTTGCTCTGTAGTGACAGAGCACAGAAATTGCTTCTTCCATTTTGTTTCTGTACCTTGTTGGAGCCACAATTTCCCTGTTCCTTTGGAATGTGGTGGCATGGGAGAGGCTCGTGCCCTTCTCTGCTGCTCCATGTGCTGCAGTGTTTCCATTTCTGTTGTCATCTGACCAGGTCCAGGTTTCTTCTGTTGGTTGCATGAAACGAGGTCAGTGGCTTCACAACAAGGTGTTGTCACATATAATTAGCCCTGCATTCTTCTGAATTTTAGAGAGATAATTGCCTTTCCAGGACTTCAATGGAACAGATAGATCTGTCTCTCAGTCCCTTTATGATTTCAGTGTAAACATGCACATGTTACGGAGCATAATTTAGATTGAAAGTAAACAAGATCTGTGCTGTGACCTGGGATGAGAAGCCCAGTGGGAGCGTGTTTCTGGCCCAATGGTTTGGTCATAATGACTTTTACAGCACTTGTTGGTGACAGCTGGCGTGGGAGCTTCTGTGACCTGATTGTGGTGATACCCAGAACTCTTCAGAGCACTCTCAAACCTGCTCTGACTTGTGTTGGTGGAATTGCTTGACACACAGAGTCTACAGAGAAAAACAATTGCCAAAACCTCTGCTACCCCCAAATGTGCCTCTCTGCTGAGAGGACCTGGAATGCTTCTGGAATCCAGCTAAAAATCAGGGATGGGAGCATCAAATCAGCCAAAGGCTTTTACCACAGTCTTTGGTAGAAAGGGGGAGGACAGAGTTTATACAGCTATTTTTGTTTGCCAAGCTTTAGAAATAGACATTTAATGCAGTGAATACTAACTTTTAAGTACTGTCCATTCTCTGCGGCTTAGTTTGGATTTCAGAAGAATTCTCATCTCTCCCCTGCACTTTTCCCTGCTGTGGGGTTTTCCTACTGCTAAGTGAATAGCCAAATTCATCTTGACCCCAGCAGACATTTAGTAGGGATATTAAGCAAACATAGACATCCTCTCAAAAAGTTCAGTTAACTTCATTTGGTTTGCATATCTAAGAGGAAAGCCACCATTTAATTTCTCAGAAAGACACAAAGTGATTTTCTTCTTGGATTCCTGTCTGCTTAGTACCATTGCTGGCAGAGTATTTTCCTAATAGGTTTGAAATAGTTGGGTTGAGGGGGATTTTTGACCTTCATGTGCTTGTGTCCTTAACAACTGTAATACTAATAGTAAATGTCTGATCCTGAAATCTTTGCTCATACAAGTAGTTCTTTTTTACATAAGCAAACCTACACATTGTAAGGATTTATTTGAGAAAATTTTGCTCCTGTGAGTGAACTCTGCCAGCTGAAAGCCTTTGAAGTCTGTATACTACAGCACAGCTGATGTGAGATATTTTAGAGTCTGGCCAAAGACCCAAGATGATGACAAATGACATTCAGAAAATAAAAGAGCTCTTTGAGTATCCTGCAACTTTTGTTTTCATCAGTCCTAAACTCTCTCAGCAAAGAGAAGACTGCTTTGCCTCAGTCTCCATTAATGCCTCTAAGACAGCTCTGAACTCTCCAACAGGGCTGTAGGACTCTGTACCACAAGCAAGGACATCAGCAGGTGTCCTGTTCAAAACTTCCCTGGCTGTTTCTTTTCCCTCCAGCCTGCCACATTTTTCAATTTTCCCCTGAAGGCATCTGTTCATACTCATTTTGGGGGGCTTATGTCTCTGTTATCTGACAACACAGCATGGCTTATAACCTTGAACAGCCCTCCCGGACTCAGATCAGAATTTATATATCTACATCATTTTCTCCAACTTACTGCCAGGATATTGGAAGACAAAAGTGTCTCAATATTTAATGACAATGTATTACCAGGTTTTTCAGATCTGTAGGCAGATTCAGTCTTCCAGTGTTTTTCTTTAAGGAATTGTATCAGTTCTGGACTTCATCAAAGCTGGAATAAACTCTAAGGCTGCATGCATCAGCCAGGTCTCAGGTATCAGCATCAGAAGGTTCAAGAGCTCTTTGGTATGATTGGGTGAGGATGAGAAAATGATAATTTATTTGACATCATCTGACACAGGTGGATCTAAAAAGGACACTTGTACTAAAATAAATGCTGGCTTGAGGTGAATTCACTTATATTCCAAGACCTTCCCTGATGTCAACACACCAGAGCATCACCTTGAGTGAAGAGTCCTTATGGATCTGAATGCCTGAAAGGAGATAGGATCTGGGGATGTGACCTCATGATGTCCTTGCAATGCAGGGAGTGAATTGCACAGGGAAGAAGGAAATCACATCACTCCAGTATCAGTCTCCACATTTCATAGGCAGAAATCCAGTGCTTTCACCTCTGTGCCTGTTTTTCAGGGAGCTCGTGCAGTAGTGTAAGGATTCAATGTTTGGTTTCAAATTGTAACAGAGGAGTTTGATTTGATATTTACAGGAGGATGTGCTTTGTATTTACTGATGTGTCTCGTGTTTATCTGCCTCTTCCCTGAGACCCCAGAAGCTGCAGGGCTGTCCTAGACAGCACGGTGCAGGTTTGTCCTCCAGAGTGGCAGGGAGTGAGCCATGCTTACTTGTGACACTAATGATGTGCTTGGCATGGCCCCTGCTGGGGCTGGCAGCACCATCCAGGACATCTCATGGTTTCTTGGCATAAGCATAAAAACAGAGTTTGATCAAACTTTCTTGGTGAAGAAAGTATTCAAGAAATTTCTCCTTTGTCCTCTGGGACAGGATGCTTTCTGAGAGCTGCTGAACAGCAACAATGGCTTAAAGATTTAAGTAGAAGCCAAATGAAATGATTGCTAGGAGATTTATTTATTTAGTTGCGTAAAATAACAGGACAGAATTTCAATAAGTGACGCCCTGTATAAATTTGTATAAAGTGATTCATATTTAGACCTTTCACACTGGTGCCCTGACTCCTGATCACTGTAAGGGACTGCTGTCACCAGTGGAAAATCACCACCTCTTTAAGATCTGGCTTTGACTCTGGTGTTATTATTTACTGCTTAGAAAATAAGTAATAAACTGTCCCCTGTGAGACGAGCTGCTGTGCAAGCTGGCCAGCTCCTCCCCAAGGCCCACAGAGCACAGATTGATATGAAGATGCAACTTAGCAGGTCACAGAAACATGAGGTCAACTTTATGCCTTGACTCAATAGAGTTTTATTTCCTGACTGACAGGGGCCTGATATCCCCCAGCACGGCTCCCTGCTTTATTTATGTGGAAATAAAGCATAAAAAAACCCCCAACCCCCCATGCCTTGTGTCTAGTTATAATGATGGAGAATGTCTCCAGCTGACCAAGGTGTCCTCATTAATGGCTGTTCTATATTTAGCCTTTGCAGAGCCCGTGTGCCCCCAGTTTAATCAAAGACCTGGTAGCCATGGCAACGACTCCGAGCATCTGGGTGTGCCAAACACCGGGATAAAGTGCAGGAGGAAAAACACACAACAGCTTTAAGTGGATTAATGCATTGTTCTTTTCTACTACAGATTTTGAAGTGTTTAGAAGAGCTTCTCAGCCACAAATGCTAGGCTATTTTTTGCAAAATGAAAAAGCCCTATTAACACAGGTGACAGTTACTAATCTCTTTTTTTGTTGTTGTTGTCTTTTTTCTTAATTTTGTTTTGCAGGTGTATCAGCACTCATATACAGCATATTATGTCCTCAGCAAAATACCTCATGGGTAAGCAATTTTTCAATGTCTTCATTTAAAAACTCAGCCATTAAGAATCCTGCAAAACAATGTGTATTGTGACAAATGCTTTCCTGTGACAGCCCTCTGGAATGGCCTGGCTTTCAGCTGCAGCCTCCACAGGCTGTGTGCTGTGCAAAAGATGACGAAGTCTGGAAACAGAAGTATTCAGCTTCCCCCAGAGAGTCAGACTACATGAATTTCATATTCCAGATTTCAGGAGTTTTGTCTAGAATATAGATGTGCTGGTGTCTGGCTGAGAGCCATGGTTGGCCACTCACCAGAGCACTGGAGAGGAGAGGGCTCTGGGGAGACTTTACTGCAGCCTCTCAGTGCCTGAAGGGGGCCTGAAGTGAGCTGGAGAGGGATCTTCTACAAGGGCATGGAGTGTTAGGACAAGGCTTCAAACTGAAAAGGGGCAGGTTTAGACTGTACATTGGGAATAAATTCTTTCCTCTGAGGGCTGTGCAGCCTGGCACAGGATGCCCAGAGGAATCCTGGCTGCTCCACCCTGGGAGTGTTCAAAGTAAGGTTGGGTGGGGTTTTGAGCAACATGGTCTGGTGGAGTGTCCCTGCCCAGGACAGGGGGGCTGGAACTGAATGATTTTAAAGTCCCTTCCAACCCAAATCATTCCATGATTCTTTGATTCTTTAGCTTTGATTTGTTACTTTTTTTTTTTTTTTTTAATACCCCTTTTAATGCTTTGTCTCCACGGTGCCTGTGGTTCCACCTCTATCACCCAACCACTCGTGTCACCTGCCTTGTTTCTTTAGGGTTTAGGGTTAGGATTCCTCTTAGTGTCTACCTTCTTTTCCCTTAAAAGGTACATTCTTTTCCTATATGCAATCCAAGCCCAGCTGGTCAGGAATGGGATGGCACCACACCAGAGTCACATGCAGGCATGTGCTGGAACAGAGCATTTCAGGGTGACGTTTCCATAGCACCAATGGAAATGCATAACTGATACAGCGAAATTCCTCAACTCATTGTCACTAAATATGAAGCTAAGAGCCAGGGAGCTGCTGCCAGGTTGTGTGTTTTAAGCATCTTAATGGTGATTACTGTGCAGAAATGATAAAAAGGGACAATGGAGTTGTGCTCTGCCATTTCTGTACTGCACTGCACTGGACTCATTTAAATACTTGCTGAGATTTTTCTAGTCAACATTACAATACACTATGGCTAAACAGACAGTAGCTGTTTTGGATCTTTGAAATAGCTGGCAAAACATGCAAGATTTAAAAAAAAAAAACTCTTCCTGGTTTGTATGCAGGGTGATTATAGGATCACCAGGTAGCTCAGGCTGGAAACATTCTTCCAAAGTCCATCCTCCTGCACAAACCAGGTTACTCAGAGGTTTATCCAGATGGATTTTGAAAACTTGCAGGATGGGGATTTCACAGCCTCACTGGGCAACCTGCCACACTGCCTGACCGTCCTTATGGGCAGGAAGTTTCTCATTATATCCAGTGTGAACCTCCCCTTTCAGTTTCAGTCTGCTTTCTCTCACCAATACCACTGTATTAAATGGGTTGGGACTCGGGAAAACACTGGAACGTCTCCTAAAGACCTTTGATTGTTGATTTCTGCCTCCAGGGGCTTGCCCTGGGAGAGGGCAGGGTCCTGGCTGTGCCTGTGTGCTCAGTTTTTCCTTCTGCTTTCTGCAGGCAGCTCCCACAGTTCTGAGCACCATGGATCAGCAGCATTCCCACTGGGCAGTCCTCAGGGAGTTCATTTTTCAACAGGGCTATGACATCTTAAAGGCAAAAGGCCTAGAAATCAGACATTGCAACACCTACATTTTTTAGTCCCCTGCCCTTTTTTGGTACAGTAACCAATGGATTTAACAGTGGAGAAGTACATATATTAAGACATCTCTCAGCATTTTTTCTGGATAAAAATCCTAGCTACATTCAGGTGCTCCTCAAGGCTTTGCCTCAGCATACTAGTCCACACACAAACCAAAAAGCTAANACCATGGATCAGCAGCATTCCCACCGGGCAGTCCTCAGGGAATTGATGTCTTAAGGGCAAAAGGTCTAGAAATCAGACATTGCAACACCTACATTTTTTAGTCCCCTGCCCTTTTTTGGTACAGTAACCAATGGATTTAACAGTGGAGAAGTACAGATATTAAGACATCTCTCAGCATTTTTTCTGGATAAAAATCCTAGCTACATTCAGGTGCTCCTCAAGGCTTTGCCTCAGCATACTAGTCCACACACAAACCAAAAAGCTAACAGGAGAAAACAAGCAAACCAACCCACAAAAACCCTTCAACCCAACAAAACCCTCAAACAACAACAACAGCAAAGCTAAAATAACTTGTCTTCTACTTAGTGAGAGAAACACAATACTTTGTACAAAAAAGTGGGTACTAGAGACATACAAGATTTAAAATCCTTGAGCCCTGGAGCTTGTGCAGCCTGCTTCCCTCCAGCTTGCATCTTGTGATCCACTCACCACAAAAAATCATGAGCTTGATGTTAAATTGTTGCCATGTATGGTTAGAACATGGAAATAAGGAGATTTGTCACCATCAACCCTGTTAAAGCTGTAGTGTCCATGTGACACACTCCAGACTTCTTCAGTCTCTTCCCTTCCCTGCCACAATCTGCTCTTTGTTTTTTGCTTTCCTTTTTTTTTTTTTCTGAGGTTTTTTTGTGTGTGTTTTTTTTTTTTTGTTTGTTTGTTTNTTTGTTTTTGTTTTTTCAGTTTGTTTTGTTTGGTTATGTTTTGTTTTGTGTTGGTTGGTTGGTAGGTTGGTTGGGCTGGGTTTTTTTCCAGGAATTTACCCAATATGCTTAGTTTTTGAAAACTCCATCTTTCTGGCAATGTATCTGAGCAGTAGCTTGTGGGCTGAAAGTGTTCAGCAACAGGATGAAGACACAGCATGAGCACAATAAGCTTTGTGTCTGCAGCAAGCCTGGCTAAGAGCAAAAAAGGCTTGACTGACAGCACAGTTCAATTCCAGACAAAACAAAGGTGGAAAAAATAGAAGGATCATATGTAACATGTATTAGAAATGCTAAAAAATAACAATACAGTGATGCAAGCAGTTCTCTAGTACTGCATGACCTTTCTTTGTCCCTGACAACCAGCTCCTTGTTCCCCCAGCTTCAAGCCCATTGGGCACCCAGCTGTGGCTCCCCTTGCTCTCTGTGTTCGGTTGGGCAGTGGTGCAGGAAACTGAAGGGCTGGATGTGCCAGAGGAGAAGTTTCCAGCATAAAGGGGAAATCTGGATAGTGAGAGCACACCAGAAGGCACAGAGGTGTGTCAGACATTGGTGTCCCCACAGCATGGTGTGCTGGTGGATCAGGAGACTGAGCTGAAGAAGGGCTGGAAGGATCATGAATCTCGTGTTGGTAAAGGTGTGGTTTGCAGAGTTTAGGCTATTAAACTGTACTGTGAAGTGCAAACTATATTGTGCAGTGACAATTTCATTGACCTTCCAGGTGATCATGGTGCATGTGAGTGGTGGAAAGGGCAGCACACTGCCATTTCCAGGGAACATGGGCATTTATCCATCCCCTGGAGCTCTGTGTATATTTTAGGGTGCTGCATGAACAGAGAGGACAGGTCTAGGAGGTTGACAGTGAACGTGATGTAACAGGTGGTGAAATATATCTGCTGAAAGTAGAGCTTCTGTTGGATGATGGGATAAAACCCTCTTCATCACCTGTTTAACACAGGAGTATTGCTCTGATGGATATCTGTGGATGAAGGCTGTTGAGGGCAGGACACAGCACACTGACACAGCACAAGGTTCACTTCAGTTTGACATTCCAGGTTCTTTGGTGATCATTGAATTTGCCATCCACAAGCAGCCATCCTTGTCCTCCACCTGCCAATAACAGGAGTGATAAAATTCTGTACTGAGCAACGAGCCCTTTGCCATTTTTACAAACTCTTTCCATTTCTCCTTCTCCTGCAAGCAGGCACAGCTTTACACCCAGTTGAGGTGTCCCTGTGGCCCTGGGCACCTCTCCAGCTCAGTGGGCCAGGCAGTGACTGCTGGGGAAAAAACTCACTCCCCTCCACAGTGTCCCTCCTGCTCAGCAGACACTCACTCCTGGAAACAGGCTGTGACTGTGTCACTTTCCCTGTGCTCCCTCTCTCTGTCCTGTTCCCCATCCTCAGCTATTATCTGCTTCATTGGGAAGGCCAGGCAATTTAGGATTTGCACCCACTCATGCCCTTGCTACTCCCCTGCCGAGGCTAACTAATAAGGAAGCCAATTAACCTAATCTCTGGCATCACTTTTTAAATAACATGTCATTAATCTGCCAGCATAAATTGTTTTTTAAAAGGGAATTTTCTAATTATTTTTGCCATGTTCTGCAGACTCTCCAGATTCAGGCTGTGCCTGAAGTCAAAAGGAGATCACAGCAATGTTTTTCAGATTTCATTTTGAGCGCTCAATAAGTTTGACAAACCAATTTGGGAATGTCCTCAGTACGTATGTTCCCAAATGGTATTTTATGCAGGACTGCAAAGTTTTTCCACAAGAGCTGTTGTCAAAATAAACTCCTCACACTGGGGCTGTATAGGACAACTAATAGATGCCACTGACATAGACTCAGAGGATCTGATTTAAAAATTAAAATAAGCCCGAGGCAGAAGAAAGAGATCACACGGATTTAGTACCTCCCTTCTGTTATTTCAGCTTTCTCACAGCCTCCTGGTAAATTCAGGGTCAGAACCCCCACTGCTTTGGCCCATTCTGCTTTCAGTGGCCCGTGGTTTATGGTTTGCACAGGGGGAGCCGGCCGAGATCCTCAGCTTTCCTGGGGGTGTGTAGGGGGATCTGTTCCGCTCCGCTTTCCTTCGTGTCCCCGGCTCTGTCCTCTGCTCGCCCGAAAACGCGGCGCTGGCGCCGGGTGCCATCTAGTGGAGCCAGCGCCGTGTTCCCGGGATGAGCATCCCTGTCCTGTCCCGTCTGCTCCCCTCTGAGCGCTGCCGCTTTTCACATCTGTCTGCTGGTAGCTGCTCCCGGCTGTCTCCATTGTAAATATTTTTGCAAGGCTCTTCTCACAACCCCGCAGTTGCACTGGAGGCATTGCAGTTGCCAACTGCTTGTTAATTTACAGGTACCGAGATAGCATCTGCGGGTCCAGGTGTGGAACAGGGAGCTCCCCTGCAAGGTGCTGGGGAAATGTGGAACTCCAGAACCATATACAGTTATTTCCTAATATTATTTCTCCTAATCTTGGAAAATAATTTTTTTTTTTTTTGCCTGAAAATATTTGTTGCCCACCGATAGCTGTGTGAGCAACGACCTACTCATGAAAACTAGGCACTGAAAATAGTTTTATTCGTTTGTGGGTCCAGTATGAATTATCTTAGTCATTCACATCCTGCACTGAAATAAGGGAAAAAAAGGACTTCGTTATTTCAGAGTTTTTATGGACAGGCTGGGACTGAGCAGAGCATTTCCCTAATGAAGTTGCAGGATTTCCCTCACCAGTGTTAAGGTGTTTTCACAGCAGTTCATGCTGCTGTACCACTGGTGTGCTCTGCCACTGCAGGTCTTTAGCAAGAGCTAATTTTGGATAGGATATCCAAGGGGGTACTTCTGTATTTAATCTTTTGCTGTGGCCAGCAGAAATGTTACACTTTTTTACAGTTGTGGTTGTATTCCCCCAAATAAAGCCCAGCATAAAACATGTTCTTTCAGACCTCCCAGTGCCCACCCAGTTCTGCATGAACCATTTCCCTCTGGACACAGCCAGTGTCAGGGATTAGTGCTGGCCCCCTTGTAGCAGCTCTTAGCACATCCAGCTGGGACACGTCAGTGGGAGCTTCCAAACGTTCTTACCAGGATCAGGGAGAAAATCAGCAGTTATTCCCACTCCTCACTGATTTTGCATTTGAGAAGGAGGGAATTGTGCACAGTTACTCCTAAACAGAATCGGTATTTCTTACTGGATTTATGTGTTGTACTGAGAGGAACTTGGTAAGCACGTAACAGGAGTGAGCTGAGTTCAGCTCTTCCTTTCTGCACTGCCAGGGATTTTACAGGTCTGTAAAATCCTGCACGAGTGCCCCACGCTGAGCCCCAGTAACTTCAAGAGAAGTCCCTGGAGTGGAGTGAGTGCACAAAACGTGCTGGAGATCCACAGAAGTGATAACAGGGAGAGGAACTGAGCTGGTGCTTCTCTGTGAGTAAATTTTCAAAGTACTGTCTACAGATCTCTCTGCAGAGCTCTCACTATTCTTCCTACTTCCCTTTTATTTTTTCACAAGCCACTGGCAGGAAAGAAATGGACTTTAAAGTTAATTAGAGAAAACATAATCAGTTTTGTATGTTTCCTATTGTACATTTCGAAAGACAAGAAGTTTACCCTTGCACATGTTCCCATTTCCATGTTTGCAGTAAAAGGAAATTGTGATTCATTATTTAAAATCATAGATAAAAGAACTTCAGGGAACTGAATCTACTTCAGAAACCTGCCCATTCAATCAAGCCTGCTCTATTTTATTTTTATCTGTCCTGTTAGGCATCATCTCTGTAGCATTAAAAAATCCTGTGCCTCAGTGTCCCGATCTGCAAAGCAAGAAGAAAAATTGTACTCACCCAATGGAGTCAATATGTGATAATTGTTGTACAGACTGCTGCACAATTTCACTCTGACATTTATAAACTTGTACTAGTGCCCACATTTTATTTTAAGAGGAAAAGGTACAGTATTTAATGAAACCTGTTTTCGGCTAATTAAATTTTGCTTAGAGCAGATGAATATTTTCCCCCAAGAATGATCTGTAGAGGTTGAAATAAAATCTTTATGAGAAGGCATGTAAAACCAAATGAAAATGTGAAATTTGTTAAATAAGTTTAAAAAACCTCCTATTTCTACTCCCTCTCTCTCCTCCCTCTCTAACAATTATCATTCTATTGATTTTAGCACATTTTGAAATAGCTTATATAGTTAATTAAGGCACTTCTGCACAGTGTGGTGGCTTTTATGCCAGACTATAAATAAGAGTATCCTCATGGTGTCTGATGCTTTTTCAGTTGCATTTTGACAACAGAAAACTGGCCCTTGGAATGGTTACATTTGGTAGCTTGGTCATGGAGCTTGACCTTACATCCTCTGATGTGGACAGGAATTTTTCATCTGAGTTTGCTGGCATTTGGCTCAAGCCCTGATGGAGCTGTTTGGCTTCTTGCTTTTCACAATCTTCTGAATTAAACACTCTGTAAATCACTGGAACAGTGGTTAAATCACATACCAGCTTATTGCTTGTGAATACATTTTGGGCCTCTTTGAAAAGAAAGAACCAGCATTTCATTAAGCAAAGCCACTATTTGAGCATCACCCACTTCCAAGCTGTGGCAGGTTGAAAGCAGCTCAGCCTGTGGAAGGCAGTTCAGGAAGGACTCTTGGCTGTGCTGGTGGGAGGAAATCCACTTCAGCAGCTCAACACCAAATCATTTCCCCAGGGGATTTACCACTCACTCACCCATGTTGGTCATTGCACAGCATTTTTTTTTAATTAATGTGAAATGTTCCTTTCTTGTGTAGGCAAAGCAATTCCTACCACATGCTTCTTTCTTCCAGAATCAGTTGTGATGTGGGTGGACACCTTAGAAACCATGTATAGTGATAATAATAAGGAACGGTCCCCTGAGGGGAGGATTTGATATTAAGAATTAGAGTAATGCCAAAAAAAAAAAAAAAAAAAAAAAGAAAAAAGCACTTGGGTAATTAATAGTTAGAAACAAATGTTGGCATTTTAGCAGAGAAAAGCCCAGCAACCAACCTCCTTATGTTACAGAAAAGGTCAGTAGCTTATGGCTCATCAAAAAGAGAAAAAAAAAACAGAAGAAAGGTTTGAAGCAAACTCTCCCATTGTGTTTTTCTGACACTGCACTCCCTGAAATGGAGGCAGGCTTCCTATTAGAGTCTCAATCATGGATAAAATGTGCTTCACTGGTGAGAAACATGTCTGATCTTGGAAGTGTTTCCGTGCCTCAGGATGAATGAACTCCCTCTGGACCCCAGGCTGTGGTCAGCCTCCAAATCACAGTCACTGCTCATGCACTTCCTGACTGCCACCACCAAAAATCAGCTCCTTGGCATGGGTATTTCTCCTTCTTCATACTCAGTATGGTTGAGTTAGTACAGAGTTTTGACTGAAAAGGGAAATAAAGGTGGATGAAAGAGAATTTATAAAATGATGGTGCATAGCACTGACTAACCACAGCCTGTGCAATTGCTGCTTCCATGCATCACCTTCCCAGGAATAAATCTGTAGGTGGAATTTCATAGTGGGAATCAGGAATTTTTGTTCCCATTTTGCCCTGACGTTCAAGGTCCTGGATGGAGTTTCCACTAGGATATGAACAAGAAACACAGGTTTCCCTGGGGAGCTGGTTTGGCTCCACTGCTGTGGGACTGTGGAGACACCCTGCAGGGTGAGCCTTGATTATTCCTTGCTGTGGTTGGGTGATAAACTTTCAGCCCATCAAACTCACAGTGCACTGCTGTTTGATTGCGCTGCATGAAGGATGTGCATCCTACAAAAAGCAGACTTTTTTTTTTGTTTGGGGACATGTGAAAAAAAAATCAGTTTTGAGGACCCAAACCTGCAAGATTATGGGCATTTCCTCACTGTTGTGGGGTTTAATGGGCCCTGGGCTCAGGTCACATAGTGAGGGCTATATAGGGACCTGTGCCAGCCACTGAGGGCTGTAAATGCCCCACCTCTGAGAAATTTGTAGCAATCCTTGGCACAGCTCTTGTGCACCCCAGCCATGTCCTGGGGCTCCCTGTTACCCTTGCTACTTGGTGCTGTGACCCCTCCACAGGTAATCACTAACCAAATGTAGTAGGCTAAAAATGCCTTGTTATCCCAAAATGGCCATCCTGAACCCCTATGGAGCTGAAAGCATATGGAGAGGAAGGGTATGGGGATATCTTGGAAAGCAAGAGAGGACCTCTGGGTGGAAAATGGATGCTACAGCCAGAATTTTCCTTGGCACAGTGACCACTGAGAGAGTCTCCCCATGGCAAAGGTGATAAAACACCTGGCTGATAGCCCAGACTGTGTCACTCCAGCCTCTTCACCCCTTACCCTAACATTTCCTGAGTGCTCCGCTAGAAATTCGAGAAGATAAGACTGGAATAATAAAGGTTGTTTTCCCATGTCGCACATGAGGAAGAGACAAGAGGAATGAAAGGACCTTCCATATGCAGATGTTATACCCCCTCTCAAATGCAAGCATTCCCTCTTCTGTATTTCAGGGTGTTTCATGTTTATACATCTCTGTTATGGGGCAGAAGAGCAGAGCTAGAGTGGTGATTTTGTCCCTTGAATAAGGAGAGTATTTTGCCACCCACTTTCAAACCATACCCGAAACCAGGCCAATTGTGGTGGTGTTTAAAAGTGATCACATCACTGTTGATAGAAAATGGAGATAATGGCACAAATAAATGTATGCCTTGTTAATTTTAACAGATGATGGCACAGTCTGTGTGGGGAGAGGCTGCTCAGAAAGGTGTTTCAATACTCCTGAGAACGTACACACAAACCTCCAGGATCTCCTTATCCTTCTGATATGAGAAGAAATAAGATTTGCTGAAAGACTTCGTTTTCAAAAAAAACCCCAGAGAATACTGAGTCATTCTGGTTTAGTTTGAAACCAAGTAACACAGGCTGTTAAATTATTTTAGAGCCCAAGCCCAAGAATCAATCTCTTGCCCAATTAGAAGGGTGACCTAATGGCCAGTGAAGTCTCATTGTAATGAGGCCCTTCTGCTGTCTCTGGTGGTAGGAGATCATTTCTGTATCTCATTTTATGTACTAATAATCCCAAATTGCTCTCTGCAGGCATCACATCATGGTGCCATATTTTTATTAGCGCTTGAAAGTCAGACAAGGTCAGCTGGGTGGAAAAAGCTCAGGTTTCATCACAAACATCCTTTCCTGTAGGTTGGCAAGAGTTTCTCAGAACCACACTCAACCCAGGCTCATCCAGAAGATCTTCCTGGTTCATTCTGAAACGTCTCAGTGCTGACCAAGTTTTTTCCCCCCCTATTTTGAATAGCTGATCTTTGACTAGCCTTCTTTACAGCATTCAAATATTTAGGTTTTCATTTTTTCATGTCTCTACAGTAGATAAATACTGATGAAACCCTGGTAAATCCAGTGCCTTACCTCATGCCTTGCATAGCACTGAGGTCAGAGCTGGCTGAGAAGGATCTACAGAGTAGAAGAAAATTACACGAGTAAGAGAAAATTGCTTTTAAGCGGTTGCGTTTATCACCTGAGTGCTATCGCCTCTCATTGTCTCTTTAGGAGACAAAATATGACTCCAGGAGCAAAAGTTCCATTTAAAAATACAGTAAAAATTCACTCTGTCTTCTGTGATTTAGAGGGGTCACATGAGGAACATGATAATGTCATCATTTTCAATGTTACTAGTACCCAAGGTCCATTTCCACTGTTTGCTTACTCAGGGAAATGCAGAGGTTTTGATCAATGCTCTGGAGTCCTCCAGCCTGAGTCACTGCAACCCAGGGCTGTCTACCACTCTCTGAGGCACTTTTAAATATATATATTTTTTTTAGACTAGAAAGGCAGGTCTGTAACATCATTTTATACCATTAACAGTGGAATTTGGTGGCTCCTTTCCTGACAAGTGATTGATTTTTGTGTCGTTGTCCATGGCAGGGGGGCTGGAACTAAATGATTTTTAAAGCCCCCTCCAACCCAAACCATTCCGTGATTTTAAGGTGGTATTAGTAAAGTGCAAGGTTTTGCAGGCTCAGTACCAAATATTGCATTGATGGGGGGTTACAGACACAGGCAGACTATAACAAAAAAAAGATTTCTGAGCTCATATCGTTGGCCTGAATCTGAAAGAATTGCCAAATTAGAGGCAAATGTTTTAGATTCCTTTGCTTTTTTTATCTTTTATATGCTTAATCCATGTAATTTATTCATCTTGGAAGAAATGGTTGGTGAGTGCTGATGTTTTTAAGAGCAGCTGAATGAATTGATGTGCATCTGCAGTTGAAATTAATAAGTTCAAATTGCTTTCATCACCTCCTTCTACTTTTGTGCATTGAAAAGTGCTGTAAGGAAAACGTGTGTGTGTGTGTGAGTGAGAATTAAATATTTAATAGTGGATGAGCCTAGATGAATGGAAGAGCCTTTCCCATCTAATTAAGCACTTTTATTAGAATTCCAGGAGGGTTCTTCTAGTTGCATCTTCCAACAGTTTGATTTCTTGATTATCTGTTCTGGCAAGTCTTTATTCCCATTTGTATGGTATTTTATTTCATCTCACTGTGAGTCTCAGTAGGGCTCTGTATCTCCTGGGGAGAAATTTTCTTAATGGCACCTGTCGTCTCTTCTCCTTGGTGAATTTTGAAGTAAACAAGTCATTTAATTGTGTCAAGTCATTAAAAACAACTCATTAAAATTGTGTGTTTGCTACTCAAGGAATTGCATTCCTGCCTCTTAGAAATCTTTCTCTCTTCCTCCAGGTCCTTATCTATGGTTTTTTGTATGTTTATTAATTTACCTGTAAAAAAACATGTTTTACATGCTTTTATTTGATTTTAAAAATTTTCTTCAGTTTTCCTTTTTTTTCTCATCATCATGCATCAACACCTCTTAAATATTAAGAAGTTTCCAGTTCTTTATTGCCCTTCTGAATTTATTCTTTATTTTGTTCTCTATTTTCTTTCTCTCTTTCTAAGGAAGAAGAAATCTGTCTTGGCTGCTGTCCGGTTTTATGTTATTCGAGGTAGATGTGAAGACATTGAGTTCTGGTGCTGAGGCAGATAGTTTAGATAGATGGATAGTTTTTATACTTAGCCATAAAAAAATGCCTAAAGTACTGTAAGCTGATGTCCTTAGGACTGTTGTCTTTCAAAATATTCGCTGCTGGCTTATTAAAATATTCAATGCAGATAACAAGAGGAGATATTTCTGCCTTCCCCACGTGTTTTTGTAGCTGTTTTTATTTCTTCAACTTCTATAAACTACTGACATTTAGCATACTGATTACACAGTATATGTTTTCCAAAATTATGACATAGTGAAGTAAGGAGCTTCATGTTTTTCCCCAGTAAAGTGTATGTACATAGTTTATATTATTTCTTTAGAGAATGGACAGATCAGAGCAGCCTGTGGTGAAAATTGTTGCATTTTTGTTCACAGTGGCATCATAGTCGAAGAATTTCCATACCAATCCTGTTGTTCTGTATTTGAAATTAAAATTTAATTATGAAAATTGAGCTTAGAACAACATATTATACCATACTTCAGAATCTGGCTGCTTTTATCAGATTCAGACATTTTCAGTCTGGCATTGTAAAGTATTCTTCTTGAAGTAAAGGGGGCCACTCCCTCAATTACAGTGGAAAATTTCTGGGTATTTTTATGTTGCTTTTGAAGAACTTTATATAGAAGAGTTAATCATGTTTATGCTCAGAAGGAGAACCAGTGCCATGAAGTCTCTGAGGGAAATTTGCCTTCTTTAGGAGAAAATGTCAGAAGAAGGAACACACAGATACAAAAATTTCAGCAAAAACCAGGACAAACTCTTTCAAACAAGTTCCTCATTAATAACAGTAAATTTTAAAGTCAAATGCAGGTAAGACATGATTGATTAATTTCTTTTATTCTACATCTTGTTCTGAGCTCAATTGCAAGCAAAGATGACATGGCAATCAGCACTGTGCTTGCACTCAGGAACTTTCCTTGTTTGGAAATTTGAGAGGACACTTTTTGGCAAAAAAATAACTTCACTTAAATGAGCAAATTTCTCAATTTATTACTTCAGTAATGTTTTTTGAACGTGGTGCTGAAGTCACACTTGTGTCTGGAGCAATTTAGCAGCCTCTGGTCCAGACAATGTAATTTTAATGTGGAGGAGTTTATGTAGCACCTGCTCCATCTTCTGTCTGGTCTGAAATGTATTATTCCCTTTTCTCTCAGCTATAAGATCAATCATTTTAAAAGATGGAAGGAATAATGGCAACAGTTTAATAAGGCCTTGCCATTTCTTTGGCTGGAAATTAAGATTAAGGTTCTTTTTTGTGAGGAAATAGTGATAATATTGTGAGGATGCAGTGGACCTGTTTCTTCATCCAAACCCGGAGCCAGACATGTACAGACTGCCTTCAGAACTGCCCATTTCCAAGCCAGCATCCTGCACAAATGAGCTCACAAGGGACAGGCTCAAATCCAAACAAGCCCTAATTATGAGGGTCTGTGAGGAGCACTGGCTCTTTGGAGAGGCTGAGATGACCCATAATATTGATTGATTTTGGGGAAAAAAGTACAGAGGAATTTTAAGCAGGCTGTTCTGGAGAAGAAGGAAGGGTGTAGCTATGGAGGACTATAGCTTAATAGGAATAACATACTTCCCAGAAGAGTTTGACTGGCATGAGATCCCATTTATGCAACTGTAAAATGGAAGAGTGGTCCTGGGACACAGGTGTGCATTTGGCCTGACTCCCCTACAGGAATTTAACAAAGGAGGGTTAAATGCCCAGAATAGCATGAGGTAATTGGAAATGTGTTGGATAAATGCTCTCCAAAAGGGTTTTTCAGCTTTAGGATCACTAAGAGCTTTCTCAAAGAGAGCATCGCAGAGCTGTGGCCATCCTGCCCAGAGCAGCTGTGCAGACAGCTCTCCCTCCTCCTTCTCTCTCTAGCAGATGTGATAACCCAGAGAAGTTAACTGGTAGTTAGCTAGGACACAGTTTGCCCAGAGAATACCCTATCCCTGGAAGTGTTCAAGGCCAGGCTGGATGAGGCTTGAAGAAACCTAGGACAGTGGGAAGCATCCCTGCCCATGGCAGGGGGCTGGAATGAGATGATCTTTAAGGTCCTCTCCAACCCAAAGCTATTATTCTTTGATAATGGGTTTGTAAATGGATTGCTTGGGGCTTCCAGAGCAGGAGTCCATGCATATTCCACCCTGGACCATGCCCAAATATATGTGAGAATTTGTTCTTTCACAGTGAGGTTCACAAGTGGGTGAACTCCATTTTCATGCCACCTTTGGGCTTCCTGACAGCTCAGGTTCCCCTGGCACTGCTGGTGCAGCCCAGCTCCAGATCACTCCTGAAGTTTCTCTGAGGCCTGAGAGATCAGGTTTGGCAAGGAAACGTCCTCTCAACCCCTCTGCACATGGTAATGAAGTTTTCTGCAGGTGGGAGAGCGAGTGTGGCTACTTCAAGGAAGAAGATTGTCCTCAAAAGATGAGAAACAAGCCAAAATATACCAAGAAGAATACGTCCATCTCTCAGGAGCATTTGTGGGGGAAGCATTTTGATGATATATCTCCGTATCTCACAATTCAGGAGAATTTGTGGACTAAGACTAGGATCTTAGTCTGCTTTCACACCCTGTGGTAGAAGGGAATAGCTCACAGCATGAGGATGGATGTGCACAAGATTTTGCTACAAAAGAAGTTTCCCAACCATATGAAACAACTTAAGAAAGAACTTGGGAGATGCAATTCTATTTTTCCTTGGCTATACCCAGGAATGAGAAGATGAGTTCGCCTTTTTTTGTCTGCAGCACAGCTCTTTGCTTTTCCTTCTGCCTTATCAGCTACCAAAGCTGGTTTATACAGCATTTCTCATTGCTCATTTCTCATTTAGAGTTTTCTAAACTGCATTTCTGAAAGATGATGCAGTGAGCAGAACTGACAGGACTTGTCTGTGCCCTGGTCTGAATTATTTGCTGTTATTGGCATGTCTGTCCCTTAGCTCCACCTGTGTCATCTGAAGCATTACAGCTTTAAATTCTTACAATTTGTATAATCTGTTTATTTAGGGATGGTATTTCTCCCTCTATTTGTAATTTCTTGCTCCTCTTCTCACCATGGGTGAAATAACCCAAGAACTAGATAGTTCATTTGACAAATACTGAAGTGCTATTCTTTTCTACCAAAAGGGGTTTTGATTTAATTCACTGTTTTTCTCTTTTCCTTCTACCCTCAGAGGTTACTCTCTGTTAAGATAATCAAGATAGCTAACCAGATTGATTCCTAAAAGGCACAGCTGACTGGAAACTTAAGTAGCTAGTGCACACAAGCCAGAACAGGTTGTGTGGCTCATCTTTCTACAGGAAAGGGAATTCTGTGGCTGCTCTCAGCATGAGCATTATGTATTCTCTTATCCATACCTTACAAAAACTACTTTAGGCTGCTCACAAAGACACTTCTTAGATTAAAAAAAAAAACAAAAAAAAAAACAAAAAAAAAAAAAAAAAAAAAAAAAAAAAAAAAAAAAAAAAAAAAAAAAA
>VXBN01013240.1:17824-103236 GCA_013397395.1 Sinosuthora webbiana | reverse complement strand
AAAAAAACATAATAAAAGATACAATTTTGCTCTACAGGCAGCAGCTGTGTGTTGCTAGACAGACAAAAAAGAACCACACTCACACGGTCAGGTTGTGAGAGCAAAAAAGAAGGAAGTTTATTTGGGATTTTGACTTACATAGGTTTTGCAGTTTGATCAGGGATTGGGCAATGAAGTTGACACCTCTCTGACCCCACTGGTCAAACTAAAAGTCTATCAATTTGTCCTCCCCCCAGGAAGAAATGCCGAGTTTTCAAAACATCACTTTTTGTTTATGTTATAATGCTGAGAACTCCAGTACAAAAAAATGTAAACATCAGAAAGTTGAAAAAATCAAGGCAACAGCTGTGGATGACATTTTGCATGTAGAAACAAAAGCTCTCTGGGCACCTTATGATACACTGAGACTTGAAGTGTCAGGGCCTCAACAACCCCCTCTTGCCCCTCCACAATCTCAGTTCATCCCATCTCCATCAAACCTGCCAGCTGTACTGTGAGGGTTCCACCTGCAGGAGTGATGGAATGGGGAACCTGTGCCCATCAGGTCTTGGCTCTGCCCTGGTTCTGGCTGGCCTTTGAGGAGTTCAGAGGAAATGAGAGGGATTTTTTTCACAGTGGAAAGGCTGCACAGAATCAATCCTGAGCATTCCTATTGCTGCTGTGTTTGTCCTTGCTGCAACAGCCCCAGTGCAGAGGGAATGTGCAGCCCAGGGACTGGCAGAGCAGAGCTGGAGCGTGACTGTGCTACCGCCCCAAACAGGCAATAAAGAGAATTCACTTAGTGCCTAATTATTGCATTCACTTTGGTTCTGTTTTGAAAACATGGTCTGGAAAGCAAGAAGGCCTCCTGCTTAAAGGCCGGGCAGGGTTTGGCTTTTTTCTCTGGTTTTTAGTGATGTTGGCCTCAAATTGCCTTGTTATTCCTGTCTGTAGACCAGTGATGATAATACCCTTACTCTTTCAAGCAGTTTGAGATCTTCTAATGAGGAATATTTTATACAAGCCTTATTAGAGTTCTTGTTTGTAGGATATTACGATACACAGGGTTGTTGCAATGTGACTTCAGAATATGTAATGTAATTATTCGTGCTGAGTATAAATACAGTTAAGGCAATGCTATCTATGCTGGGAGAAAATGACATTATGCTGCTTTGACATTTACCAAAAAAGTCTCCTTTTTCTATATTGCATTAGCTGTGTGTCACTTGTGTTCACTGCTACAAAATGAAGGCAATGGATGAAGGAACAAGCAAAGCATTTTGATTTTATTTTCTAAAAAAATATATATTTTGTGTTAATAGGACCTTCTCCCTTTGAAGCCAGTCTTCGTATCAGTTGTCATGCAGTTGCTAATCTGTTTTCTGCCATCGTATTCAAAGGAAATTTATGAGGCAAAAAAAAAAGCCATTGGGTGCAGAAGACAAAATTTTATTTTACTTGTGGCTGTAGGATTCAAAGATATAATTATTCTTTATCCTTTGTGGACATCATCAGTATTGAGAAATCCAATTACGTTTTTTGCCATCTCTGAACAAATTCTTAAGGCTTAGGCAAGTCAGCAGTATGGAACTAATATGTTTAGCTTCTTATTAATAAGAAATAGAAATTGTCACTTAAGTGCTTGATCTTACCAACACTTGCTAGTGTTTACCTTACTGTTGAAAAAGTCTACTGAAACCCGGCTGAAAGGCATCTTACAAGTTTGTGGTGTGTTTCCAAAGCAGGTGTGCAGCAGCTTAAACAAGGACATTTCTGAAGCTGAAATCTTATTTTTCTCTTTTCGCAGGGATCCCCAGAATTTGTATCCCCCTGAGGTCAGCAATGCAAAGCTTCAGTATGCTGGTTGGGGTCCAAAAGGGCAACAGCTGGTAAGAGAAAAAACAAGTGTGCAAATGCATTTAGAGACCATGCTGTTATTGCTTGGAAGTAAAGAAATAATAATTCCTTTTTTGCATAGTTTCTTGAAACCTGTGTGGTAGCTTCTAGCATTTATTTCTCATTGCTCTGTCATGTAATTTATTTATAAAATTCCCTAATATATCCATTCACTGCGAAGTAATGGTGTCTAAAAATGCAGAGAAAGAACACTTTGTGAAGGCTTTTCGAGAGGTTGCACCTGCTTCTCCCAATGTTGGACACAGGACAGATTATAGAGATAATAGACAGTTTGATTTATTTAGCATCTCATTGCTGCACAAGGGCATCTTCAGACTTGCAAACTTGGCACTGGGGATATGTTAATATTGGCAGCCCCGTTTGGAGAATGCATCTCTCTAGAACAGAGCTGCCCTGAATTTGCCCTGTGGTTGTTTGCAAAATAGATGGAATTAATAGTGGATCCTGGAAAGTTTTCAGAGATGCTCAAAATAAAAAAAACAACACCAAAACAACAACCACACCACTTGTCAGGGATTCATTATATTTCCTGGAGCTATTCATACTGCAAAAATCTTTAAATCCCCAGTATTTTACCCCTCAGCCACTGCCATCCTGGATGTGCCCATTTTTCAGAGCATGTATTTCCTGGCCAGATCCCCCTGGCTTCATTTCCTGGTGCAAATCCAATCTTAAGTTTTTCCATATTCCAAATATTCTCTTTCTAGCATAACAAGAAATGACAAATGGCAACATCTTTTCTGATATGGAAGCTTTATACCAAGAAATGAGCTTTGAAAGCTCATTATAAGAGAAAATCTGGCATATATCTGCTGATCCCAGTCCTCTCTTGGGGACTGTTTGTCTGTGTCCTTAACTAGATTGTTTTAAATTCTGTGATTTAAAAAAAAAAAAAAACAGCAATAGGAGTGATTATATTTGCAAGTCTCAAAATCAGGTTGGAGAAAACACAACAGATACAGGAACAGGAAAGTCTTTCCTCTGCTCCATCAGGAAAATTGTGTTTGAGAGTCACTGACCTCAAAACTGATCAGGGAGGAGGGTCAGCAGCCTTTAACCTCTTTGCAAAATATCTTCTGAGGAGCTCTTTGCCTTCATTGCACACAGTTGGAAGGGACCTCACACATCCTATTGTTCCAATCCCCCCACCAAGTGTAGGAAATACCTTTAGGACATAGCAAAGAAAGCAAAAACATTTTTTCCTTCACTGCTCACTAGCTCTATTTTAGGTCTAACAGAATTCCACAATGTGTAAAAAAACCCTACATTTGCTAATTAAAAGCTAATATTGAGTGGCATTAGTCACATTCTCCACCCCACAAGTGAATCTTCCTTCCTTTAATAGAGTTTTGCTGTGAACTTGTGTGCCCTCAGCACCTGTGGTCACAGCTCAGTGCTGACTCACATCCAGGCTCATTTTACCAAGATGAAGGGCTGCACCTAATCCCCACCTTGGAAAGAAGATCTAATGAGATCTTATTTTATGTATATATATCTATCAAAGCCCAGATGATCAATTGACTGCTTCCATTGCCTTCTCTACCAAAGTAAAAAAATCACACACAGAAAGGAAAAATGTTCATACCAAAATAGACAAATTACATCTCTAACAGGAGAGCATACACAGTCCAGGAGAAGAAAAGTCTTCTTTACCCCCAACTTTATCATTTAATGCTGACAATGCTGATAAGAATTTCTACCATATTTTTTTAAGCAATTTACAGTGAAAATTCAAAGCCCTAAGAATTCCTGAAGACATCAAGTTTCATGCATGTTCCTTCTGTGGGGTACATGCTATAGATATTTTAGGTACCTTTAAAAATCGTTATGTTTGTTGAATTCCATACAAATCTTGGAAAAATCTTGCTACAGCAAGTTTGTTCTGCATGTGTTGTTGTTGTTGTTTTTTGTTTGTTTTTGGGGTTTGTTTTGTTTTGTTTTTTGGGGTTTTTGTTTCTTCGTTTGTTTTTTGTTTGTTTGTTTGTTTTGGGGGTTTTTGTCTCTTTTACTTTGAAACATGCAAAATTATTGGCCTTTAATTGAAGTCTGTTTCCTGTTCTTGCATTTGGAATCAGGGAGGTGAGGAGCAACTCACTGGCAGTTTAAGCATTATTTTTTCATACTTCTAACATATGTGCCTTTTTGCCCTTTTCTTTGCCAGTCATTTACCTTGAAATAAAATTATAGCTGTGGTTCATAAAATAAGCATGCTTTTACATAGCAATATAATCTTTTTTATATCTGATAATCAGCAGATAATTGCCAGAGAAAATAAAAAGCTTTTAAAATAAAAAAAACCCTACAAGAATATTAAATGAGCTCTACAAACACACCACGTTCACTGTTCTGTATTTCAGGACTAATTGGGTTACTCAGGATATAATTGCCAGCAAAATTCGTGTCACCTTCTGTGGAGATATGAAGACAGAGAAAAATTAAAGTCTATTAAAATTTGATAGTGGGGATGCGTTTGGCAAATGTACACCGAGCTGTGTTGCAGGAGGAGGAGGGAAAATATGTTGAGTGGGAGGAAAAGGAGTGACTGGGAAGTCCAAGGCAGCTCCCCTGGTCCCAGGAGGTTCCTGAGAGTGTTTGAGGGGGGTCCTACAGCAGCCGTGAGGACCCCCAGTGTGTGTCAGCCCCTGTGTGCACCCCCTGGGCTCAATCCAATTCCATTCCAGGAGAGGTGGGAGCAAAAGGCAAGTGAGTTTTGCATCACCTTGAAGTTACCCCAGTCTTCAGGAAATAAAAAAGCTTTCCCCTTGAAATCTCCTGGTTTGTTCTTTTTTGGCAACATAAAGGAAAGGCAGGGCAGGAGAGTAAGAGGGCTTGGTTCCAAAAATTTTTATTCTCTTTGTAGCTTCTATTTCATCCTTCCTGCGGGAACTTTGGGTTGCTGTGCCTGACCTCTTTCTCTCTTGCATGTCTAATCATTCAAAAAAGAAACAAATCTGAAATAGAAGGAGTCTGAATGATTTGTATTCTCTGTGATTAAAAATATAGTGGAATATTCCCAGGAGCAATTTTCTATTTATCTTGCTTTATTTTGTCCTTTCTCATTAAATTATATGCCAATTTTTGGATGATTAAGTCCTCAGAGTGTGGTGCTTGACTTCTTACTAGCCTGCAGATTGCCACACATGCCAACTGAGCTGTTTAAATAAAGGCAGATATTGGATCAGAGAAAATCTGTCAGAAGATCAGAATGCAAAAAAAGCTCTCACTTCTGGCATCTCAGAAAAATGCTTCAGCTTTTCTCTGATCTCAGCCAAAGTCTTGACAAATTAAGTCTCACAAAGCTGTTGGAAGAATGGGGCCCTCACCAGCGTGAGCTCCAGAGTTATTAGAAAGAGAGTCACTAATTTCAGTGCAAGAGGGAACACATTCCCTAAATCTGGCTGTTAATAAAGGGCTCATTCCTCCCATTTGTCCTACAGCATGAGTCATCATTTATGCCTTTACAGAGCAGAGTGAAAAACACTGTTAACTTGGAATAGCCATGTGATGTATTCACTATTTGTGGGTGTAAATGACTATGCAAAATGCCTGTGGGAAAAATCCATCCTTTCCATGGTGCACCTGACAGCCCAGAGCCTCACTTAGTATTCCATCTCATCAGCCCACTGGCCTTCAGCACAGTGCTTGGTGTTTCTTTAGTGAACAGGCTGTACTATCCTCAGTTGGTGTGATACTTTCCAGCAATATGAGGCCGTGGGTGGCATGACAGGACTGCAAAAAGTGTTATTCTGTACCTTTGTCCTGTTCTGGGTGTGCTTATCTGCACAAGAATCTTCACTCCTTGGATTTCTTCTCTTTTTCTAATCATGTCATCTATGACTCAACAGCTACCCACTTTTGATGTTGCCAAAAAAAAAAATAAAATAAAAACCTTCTGCTAATTGATCTTATTGGAATATTTTACCAGTTTCATCATGTTCCATCTCATGTTCCAAGGCTCTGCCCACATGCCGAGAGCTCACGCAATGTTCCTGTGGTACATTTGCCCCAACAGTATCTAAGAAAAGTTAATAGATCCTGAACTCTGCTTCATAAAACTTGTGTGGCTGACAGGTCTGGACCTGTCTATCTATCAAGAAAAGTAAGTGCAGTGTGAAGAGGTTTCCTTTGCTGTTTTTCTTGGCAGCACAGCCAAAATAAGGGAGTTCTTCAGGAGTGAGAGGCTGTCCAGTGCGTGTCTTTAACTGAGGTGCTCAAGGAATCCAATAAACCCAAAGCTTTCAGGAGGCTTTTATCTAAGTTATCCCAAAATGAGCACATCCAGGTTCAAAGTACTGTAGCCCTGGTTTTGTGCCTGAGATGTTTTGGTTTTCTGAAATTCTTTTCCCAGGGAATTTTCTGTAAGCAAGAGAAGTGTTTTTGTAAACTTTGTTTACATTCCTCTTCCTAGGAGGGACTTCTTCTTGATGTGTCCCTCTGGTCTGACCAATGTGATTGAAGAGGTTTGTCTTTGTTTCACCAATCAAATTGGTCTGTGTAGAATAGTACAAAAGAGAGGCACATCCCAAAAATAAAGGAGTCATTTTCAGCCTTCTGAAGTCGGAGTCGGTGTCGTTGTGGTGTACAACAGCATCAAAGTATTTGTGTTAAGGGCAAGCTAGGAATATCCATGGGCCCTGCTGCCAAAAGGAAGGAGGCCTGCTCTAATAAAATGCAGTGAATATTTGTCTGCATTGACAGCACTGAATACAGTTCACAGGAGCTGTTAAACTCCAATATCAACAGCAGAAGCATTTCTGCTGTGCTGCTATTTTCTTTTTTTTTCAAAGTCAGAATCTGTAACCATCCTGACAGATATTAATGATAATGGTGACACATCAGATGCTGGGAGAAGCAGTTTTGCACAACTTTAGAGGCAGCAGTTATAATTCTAGCAACGACTCTCTCATAGATCATAGTGTTTATTCTTCTACAAAGAGAAACTTTTTTTTAAGGTTCTCCTGACCAGTCAGTCTTTTACTGTTTACACCGTTTCTTTAAGTAAGCAGATTGGGGTTGCTGAAAGTTTTGTATGTCCTTGCATTTTACTGCAGCCCCACAGAAGGGTCAAAACATTCTTTTCCTCCATTCATAGGCAGTAAGCCTTTTTCAGTGTCAAATCTGTTTGGAGCAGGAACTATTTCTTATTCCTGTAGATTGTGTTGCAATCAAGTTTATAATTGGTTCTAAGGTAACAGAAGTTAAGTTTCACAGCAGGTGCAGAAGATGCAATAAGAAATCTCTATTTCAGGGAAATGAAAATGCCAGGGAAAAAAAAATGGAGTGATTCTCTCAGCCTCTGCCATGTTAGGGCTTTGCAGGTGCCTTCAAGCAGGGAATGCTGATGCTGGTAAACAGCTTATTGTCATAAATATTGCTGTTTAAAAAACTGCAATACAATTAAGAGAAACATTAGATTTTTTTAAATATATAAAACATTTGAATGACAGATCCTGCTGTGCATGACCAGAACCTACCCATCTCCCTTATCATTTTTTTTAATGCTGTAGTACAATGTTTTTCCAACTGGGATATCTAGATGCAAAAAAGCTGGGTAAGTGATGACACCTGGAACTAAACTGGAGTGACTCCTCTAATTAGGAGGTTTTTTTCCCTGCCTGAATTTGTGCCTGTCATGCCAGCTTAGTTCCAGGCAGAAGGGCTGCACAGATATCAAGGGAAAAGGACCATTTTCACAGGAGGCACTGAATCATCTGCTGTTGTTCCTATTCCAGCAGGACTTTTGAACTGCTCTGTGTATAATTGCTGTAGGTCTAGTTGTCTCTACCATTCTTTCATAGATTTTTGCATCATCATTTTCAAGCTGTTGTTCCCTCACCTTTTCTTTTTGCAATGACATCTGAATCAAATTTAGCTGTGGTCTACTGTATGTAATTATTCTGGCTTGCTTATCTTGCTTGCTTATCCTGCTAGTTGCAAGAAAAAAGATTTCTGCCCTGTCTCCCTCTCCCCACCATCCCCAAAGTCTATGTAAGCCCTATTTAAGCACAGTGAGGGATATTCAGACAGATTTTAACATGGTCCCTGCATTCTGGAAAAGCAAACATTTCAGCATAATAATGTGCCCTCTCCTCATCCCCTTCTCGATTATCAGGATATGATTTTTGTAGGGAACTTTCAGTAAGATATATTACATATACACTCAGCACCTGGACAGGTTGCTCCTTTCCCCTCTCCTCTCAATTATTTGAATTATTATTAAAATAATTCCACTGGAAAAATGTTGTGTTTAAGTTTTGGTTTTGTTTTGTTTTTTGTTTGTTGGGGTTTTATTCCTTTGATGCTCTCTCCTTGGTTACAGTGGCAGCAGTGTTCTATTTTTAACTTTGCACATCCTTGTCGTTCCTTTGTCACCCCTGGGTTTGGTGTTGGGTCCTTGCTTCCCAAAAGAGAGGTTTTGGCATAGTCAGTGATATGTTCTTTGCTGAGAAATGGTCACATCTCTTCCTCTCTCAGCATCTTTGGTACTTCATCTTCATCAGGTGGCAAAACTCCAAGATATTTAGGATAACTGAAGGTGCTGCAATAAATGTTACTGAAGGAAGGTGATTTTATTTAAAATAGGATGCTGCTCTTTTTGAGGGTGTGAAAGATTTCAGAGGACAAAATGAAATTGATTATTTGCCATGGAAGTTTCACCAATAAATCAGAAAGCAATTGCCCTTAAACCCAGATATGAGACATAGGATAATGCAGGCATTTCCCCTGGGGGTGGGACACTGCCACAGGCTTCCTCTGTAATTTCCTATATGTCACTTTGTTTTCTGGTGAAGTTACAGCAATAGATTCCTACCTTTAAATGGACTTACAGAATTGATGCATTAAATGTCACTGACATTCACAGTCTGCATTAAGGAAACTGAGTGTGTTCTTAGAAGAAATGCAAATATTCATGGATTTACCAGCTTAGAGGAACTCACAATCTTGTTCCTCTGCAAGGAAATTGTATACTGAATTGAATACTGAATTCTCTTCCTTTATATGTTACCACATTTCCTCACCTGCTACAGTACAATATTCCTAGCAGGAAAACACTCCAACACTTTCAGTTCCACTGAAAGTAATTACCTCCTTTTACAGAAATTTCTTGAATTTCAGTTGAGATTTATGGATATTGAGCCACTGTTCTTTGTGAAGGGCAGTTTTCATTTCAGAGACCTAACTGCCAAAAGCATCTTCTTGTCTGTGTGTAAGGGTTCCTGGCATCTTACAGATCAGTGGTTGGTGGATGATGTCCTTTGAAATATGTGCTTATGAAAAGTGTTCTTAAAAACCACTGTGAAAATATTGACCTTTTACTTTAGATGGCAGCAGTCACTGCTGAGAGTGTGGGGAAGGAACAGCCACTGGGGTGCCACAGGCAGGACTGAGCAGTGCCACCCAAGGGACCGTGGGGTGTCCCACCTTGGTTATGGTGCTGCTCTCTCCTTCCCCACAAGCTGCCATTTACCAGAGAGATGAGGAAACTCCATAAAAAATTCTGTTAGCTTTCCTCCTCACCTGCTGGAAGAGGTGTTGAGTGTTTCTACAACCAAGCTTCTAATTAAAGAGGAATATTGCAGCCACCAGCTCACTGTCCAAGGTCGGATGTGCACCTGGAGGAATCCTAAATCCCAATTGCCAGTTTCCTTATGCTGACACAAATAATCTTTGTGCTCTTCTTAGTCAGGTGTTCTTTCTCTAACACAATAAAGTATTTTAAATGGAACATTGTATCGTCTCACATTAAATAATCTAATTTATAGTCATGCCCTACATAACCATCAGAGATATTAGGTTATAGAATACACGATAATCCATCAAGCAGAACTTAAAAGCAAAAGCAGAGTTCCATACTAAATGGAACATTTACTATTTCGTTCTTTTATATAACAAGACAGTTATAAATTAAAATAACCCCATTAGAATACAGGGCAATGAAATACAAGCAGATATGGTTCTTTCTCTTTGCTGAGGTGAAAAAACCCCTCTTTTCTTCCCTTTTCTTCACAGAAAATAGCACAGCACATTTTTCTTGAAACATATATTTTTAAATCTCCAGAATTATGATAACTGTTTATTTGGCTGTACTTTGGCAGATTCTAGGTGTGATTAGAATCCATGCATATTGTGGTCTAACCTGCTCACGGAATACTAATGGAAATGCACAGCATCTGTAACGATGCAATGTCAAAAATATAAAAAAACTTGCAGAAAACTGAGAAGAATATTAATGCACTGAAGCTGGGAGGAACAACAAGAAAAAAAATCTCTTCTGTATCCAGTTTAGAAGGAAAATTTGTGGGAATGTGTCTCCATATCATAGAAATTACTTCTATAGTCCATTATGTCGCACTTTATCTCAAGTTTTAGTTTTGACAATTTTGGATTGTCTAAAGACATTTAAATCCACAAAATCTTAAAAACTCTACTAATTTCCTAAGAGAGAGTCCAAGTGGGATTCTCTTGCTTGGGATACCTCCAAGCAAGTTTCTGAATAGGTCAAAATCTGCTCTCCTAAATTCCAGGGCTTAAATACTCCTTTTTTTTTTTTTTTGGCATATTTCCTCTTCTGATCCTGAACTTCACCACCTCATGTTGTGTACAGCATCAGCTGCTTCCAGCTTTCACCTTGCTCTGCAATTTCTCCTGATTTGAAAGTGTAAGGTCCAGCAGAGCATCTCCCTTCATCAGCTCCTTCATCACCTGTGCCAGGACAAATGCCCTCCCACAGACCTCCTAGACTGTTGTGCTCATGTTTTTGAACCTGCAGGAGATAAAGATTAAGGTCCCCCATGAGAATCAGAGTATTTGAATACGAAGCTTCTTCCATTTATATGAAGAAGGGCACATCTCCTTCTCCCTGACCAGAAACCTGGTATCAGGTGCTCCATTGCTCCTTTCTTCCCTCCACCCATACCCACATCCCACAAGGGGATCGCCTTCCCCAGCCCCTGAGAGATCACCTCCAGACCTGGAGAGCCACCTCCTCTCTTGGGAATCCTTAAGACTCTGTTGTAGAGCTCTGGACACTGTTCACATAGATAGGAAATGTGTCTTTATTTGGAGACATGAAGGAATGCTTTTTCCCTTCTCTCTGACATTTTGGTCGCCTTGTTGATCGCATGCAATGAAAACAAATTTAACTTCTTATTGTCTATTTTACAAGGTGTATTGGCAGTTTCCAGGCTATGTGGCTGAAATGAGGAGATTTACATGATTTACTAGTGGTGAGTCTTCTACACTTCCTTTCCCAAATGTGCAATCACAGCCACTGAAGGCAGCTGACTCTCTGCTTGACTTTTGCAGTGATTCTGGTGGTTTCCCTTGCACAAACAGTTCCATTTCTTTTCATTGCACTGGTTTCCATGCAGCTAAGCTCTCACACCACTGAATCAGATGTGTTCAAGTCTTCCATCCCCAGTGAGGAGTCATGAATATTGGTTTTGATATGTTCATGGATCAGTATGATTCTTACATGCATCACTCTTCACTCCTGTGTTTTCTGGCTGTAGTGGTCCCCTGGGTTTTTCAGCTTCTCTGTCCTGAAAGCTTCCCTGCAGAATTATTTTAAACAGGTGCAGTCCTCCCCTTGATGTAAACATTACCTTTGCCTAAGTCTGGGCAAGATAAATTTGAATTAAACTAAGATTTATCTCTTTGTGGAATACCTTCAGAAACTGCTATGTCTTCTAAATCCCTGGTACCTTAAGGAGTTAGCTTCTTAGTTTGAATTAAAACAAAGACAAACCCTGGTATGAAAAACTGCAACTGTAGGATTTTCTGTCAGTTATTTATTTAGATGTGATTCTCTGCAATGTGATGGTTGTGTGGAAGAATTTCATTGTTTTGTCACTAGTCTTAATAATGACATTTTCATTTTGTGAAGAAAAAAAGTTGATTTAAAATCTTTATCTCACTCCTCTGTCACAATTGTTATCTGTCTCTTTCCTAAATTATGACCACGAACCAATTGATGGAGAGAATGAAAATATTTCGAAGTTCTTTGTCTTTTATCTTTTTTATCACTTGCTATCAAACTATATTTAAATGGCAACAAGAGAAGCCTAATTAAAATACTAGATCTTATTATGCAAGCTCACTGGTGAGGAGCAGTTTATGGTTTTATTACCCTCTTTGAAGAACTGATAAGAGCTAGTGTAATCACATCATATGCATTAGGAAAAACACTAATGACAGAATACATTAATGACAGCTATTTGAACATCAAAGTTTGCATTTTATGAGGCTCAAAAGAAGAAATTGGCAGAGTATTCATTAAATAATGCATAATCAATCAGCAACAAGATTGAGAACTGATTTTGAATTGATCACACGTTTTTCTGCTGAAGTTGATGTAGAAGCAGTAACTGCAAAATGCCAAGACCTTTCTGGTACAATGCTCGTCACACTTCCTTGATATCACAAAATGAAGACACAGTTATTGTACCTGCTTCAAGATGCTACATGGGTGAGGACAGGCCCAGGCTAATTCTGGGTGGTTCAGACAGGTTTTCACTCAAACAAACAGCAGGGGATCTCTCTCTTTGCAGCTTTTCATCTTCACAGTCCTTGGCTTCCAGGTTTCATGTGGCAGCATAAAAACAAAACCAGCCTAAGAAGGGATCTCTCCAAAATATTTGGATGGGAGTAGAGAGCACCAGAAATGGTGGAGAGAAGGGAAGGGTCTTTCTGTGTGTGCATTTCCAGGAAGGGCTTGATCACCATCAAACACTACTTGTGTCCGTGATCTGACATTTCCAAACCCCATTTACAAGCTGTGGCTCTGTTACAGACCTCAGCCAGCTACTTAGCATATAAATAAAGACATAATACCTTTCCACTTCCTGAACATATTGGTAAGATAAATCTCTGTATTTTCCAGAGACTTCCTGATCAATGTGATGAATAACACCATATAAATATGTAGATAGTTAATATACAGTTCACCACAAAACATTCCTGTCGTTGAAACCCGAAAGAAAATGAACAGGAGTCAGACTATTCTAAGGAAGTATCTTATGCTGAAGAGTTTTTTAATAAGTCCTTGACTAAAGGGACTTTAAATCCCCTTGTGGGATTCTTGTGGTGCCACCAAGCTGCTCTATCACTCCCCCTCCCCAGTGGGCCTGGGGGAGAAAATTCTCTGAAAATCTGACAGGTGGAGCGGAGGACAGGGGGATCACTTGCCAGTTTCCATCGGGGCAAAACAGACTTTATTTGGGTTTGATAATTTGCTATTAATTGTAACATTAATTGTGAGAGTGAGAAATAAAACGAAAATAAACACACCTTCCCTTCCTACCCTCCTCATCCAATGACCACGGTGTCTGCAAGGCTGTTTCTCTCACATTTTCTCACTCTTCTCACATACGTACAAACCCAGCACTTTTATCCTTTTATAAATACATTTTCACAGATGCATTTCACAGTCCCTGATGGGCTCAGCTTTGACCAGTGGCAGGTCTGTAACTTTTCAGAGATTATTTTTTGTTTACTGATTCTGCAAAATAAATGCATTTTGGAGAGTTTTCTCAGAAGTTTTCAAAAAGTTTTTTAATTATTCTGTTTCTTTTTTTATTATTCAGAGTATGCTCTCAGGTAAACTGCTTTTCCAGAAAAAGAGCAGAAAGATAAAAAATAAAAGTTTAACATTAAAAACAAGGAACAATGAAATACATCATGTTGGATGGGGAGAGAATAGTGTGTTTATTTGTAGTTCTATTTCCCCACTCACTGTGTCTTCCTTTTTGATTCTGGTCTTTTTAAGCCTCAAAGGAAGATTTTGAATTTAAAACAGGGTTTTGTGGTTTAACCACAGCCAGCAGCCAAGCCCCACACAGCTGCTTGCTCCAGTGGGATCAGGGAGAGAACCAAAAGAGTAAAACCCAGAGCACTGGTGGGTGGAGATAAAGACAGTTTAATAGGGAAAGCAAAAGCTGTGCACACAAGCAAAGCAGAACAAGGAATTAATTCCCTGCTTCCCATGGCTGGGCAGGTCCTCAGCCATCTCCAGGAGAGCAGGGCCCCATCACATGTATCAGTGACTTGGGAAAACAAACTCCATCATTCCAAAAGTTCCCCTCTTCCTTCCTCTTCCCCCACATCCCCAGACTGATCATGATGCCATGTGGTCTGGGGTAACCCTTGGGTCAGTTTGGGCCAGTTTGGGTCAGTTTGGGTCAGTTTGGGTCATCTGTCCTGGCTGTGTCTCCTCCCATCTTCCCAGGCACCCCCAGCCTGCTCGACAGCGTGGCAGCACAAAAAGCAGAAAATTCTGTGTAAGCCCTGCTCAGCAATAACAAAAATATCTCTGTATTATCAACACCGTGCTCAGCACAAATCCAAACCACAGCCCTGTGCCAGCCACTGGGAAGAAAATTAACTCTACCCCAGCCAAACCCAGCACACAGTGTCAAGGAAAGGCTTTGTGCCTGTCTGTACATGAAGGCCAGTTCTTGTTGGTCAAACTCTTCATGTCAAAGTGCCAACCTTTCCATTTATCTATTCTCTCTCAGATAAATCCTGTGGGCTTGCCTTGCAGAGTGCAGAGGTGCCTTTGAATGTGTAGGAAATACTTACACTTCTCAATGTGCTAATAACTTAAAGTAATAAGCATCCAGGCATTAACTTTATGAGAAATTTGAGTGATGCAGCTCATTCGGTTGATAAGTTATACGTTAGAAATTGTGGGGAAAAGAGAACATAAACTTTGAATGCCACCCTACAGCTGGAAAATAAATAGGAGCAGTAAAAATGCAGATTGGTGCACATGGATTTATTTTCTTTTGATCTATGGAGAAGTAGGAATTTCACCCACCTCTTTGGCTAGAAGGAAGATGGGTTGACCAACTGTAAAAGGAGGTGTAGTGTTCACCTACTCAAAATAGTTGGTCACTGTGACTTTTGAAGTCTTAAGGAGATTATTTTCATTATATTCCTGAAAAGATCCATAAATTAATCCATTTAAAAGTACCAATATTTTAATTAATGCAGCCTAATTGCTGAATATCACTCTGGGTCAGTTTGGTAGAGAGTATTACAGTACAAGCCCTTAAGCAGTTGCAAAAACATTTTAAATAAATCCTTGAATCAATCAGTGTCATTAAGTCTCTTGTATGTTTGAAGCAAATTAAGTTTAATTTGTTGTTAGATCAAATATTTACCCTACTGTATAAATTTATCTTACTGGATACTTAAGCTTTGACTTCCTGTCTCATGCTTGTGCTCTAATAAGCCTCATACTCTTTTCTCCAGTTTTACTTGGGTTGTGCAAGGATGTCAAATGGTTTGGGATAATAATCAATTCTAACACAAGTTGCAAGTGGGCAGAGATTTCTTCCCAGACCACAGGAGTTAGTGGTGTGCTGATTCCTGAGGCTAGAGGGGTTATAGCTGAAAGTTGCATCCTGAGTCACATAAAGCCAACAGCAAAATCTCCATTGATTTTTATTATCCTGGGATTAAGTGAATGCATTTGAAAAACCCCAAACTTTATCTTAATCCTCTCAGATGTTCCAGTTATTTTTTGTTAAGTATTTAATCTTTTGGGCATCTGTTGAAATATCCAGCAGAAAGATAGGTCTTCTGATAGATCCACTGGCAAGAAGTTCCATATGTTCCATATGTTGATTCTGATTTCATTAGGAAAAATATTCTAGGTTTGACTGTAGTTTTTGAGGGAAAAAAAAAAATGGTGAAAATACATTTTTCCTTTTGTTCTGTGTCTGTCCATTATCTTGTAGAACATACTTCTTCCTTGTTTTTCTCTTTTCTGTAGAGTTACCAATTTCTGTTTCTTGAGTCTATGTGTGGATGTTTCCATTCTTCTTACTTCTTTCAGAATATATTCTTTTTCCTCTGCTTTGAATGTGTTACGATGAAAATGGACATGGCATTCAACAGAGGGTTCTTCCTGACTTGGCACATCTTGGTTTTCCATGCCAGTTGTTGTGTTCAGTGTTGGATTTTAAGGCACATATATTGCAAAAATGTCTGGGTAAAAGTCTTGCTCAAATACGCACACCTAAAAAGGAGACACCAGAAATTTGCACTCTGCTCTTTATCTCCTCTGCAGTGAGGCATAAAACTGAGCTTGATCCCTTCTGTCATCATTTTAGATTTCTCTAGGAGGGCTATGCAAAGCATAGCATAGCATAAAGTATAGCATAAAGTAATGTAAAAGTGATGTCTGTGCATATTTTTATTATTTTTCTTTACTAAAATTTCTCATCCTCTAATTAGCTGACAGAATTGATCATTTGATAGAAAACACTGTTTTGATGCCATGAAACCAAAACAGTAAAAATTGTTACGCAGATATTTCACAATAACTTCAAATATGTTTCTAACGTGGGATGTGAGGTAATCCAGACATTTCTTTCTTGATGAATAACAGAAGTCCAAAAGCTTTTTCTTAATTTATAAGATACATTACACAGAAATCTTCCTTGTGCTGCTTCAGTTATCTTTTATCTTGATTATGGTTGACATTTTTAGGGTACAAGGCACTGTAGTTAGGAGGATAATTTTTAAATCTCCATGAGGTGCTGCAGTTTGACTCTGAATTATGTGGGAGACAGTTTGAAGTCAGAGCACTATATTATTTTTCCACTGCAGCTACCAGATACCTCACACAGCCTGATGAGTGCAATGAAGCTTTGAAAGACCAAACAGGGAAGATGGAAACATTGCAATACATTAAAAAGGGAAGGGTGGGAACAGGTTGTCAATCCACTTTCTTTATTTTTCCTGTAAACTCATAAAACCTTGAATATATTACGAAATATTGCAAACCTTATTTTGCTGGAAGAATCTGGGCAAGGGAAGGGTTGCATCACTTGAGTAAATCCACTTGATTGTGTGCCTGTCACAGAAGACCTCTTACCCAAGCACCCCTTAGCACATTTAGTACTCAGACACAGAGATTTGGATTTATTTGGACTCTGAGTTTCTTATTCTGCTTAGCCTTCACAATTTTTATGCACATTTAAACTGCAACAACCTCCCCATATGCAGATTAAATAATACATAAAATTCTTTACTTGGAATCCCTTATCTGGCTGCTCTGTTTACTAAAATTAAAGGTAGGAAAGAGAATGTAGTACCTTCCACAATGTATTTTTCACTTCTCAAATCTATTCATTGAATGCAGCTCTTCCTAGTTTAAAAGCAAGGAGAGCAAGATACAGTTTCAGTAATAATTCCTACCTTTAGGCAAACCTGCTATAACTCCTGCCAAAATTAAATTAAGATCTATACTTTCTTCTGGAATATTTCCAGCTTATCTTTTGGTGAAACACATACCATAATAGGATGTGAAACAGAAGATGAAAGCAAATATTTTTCTCAATTCTGTCTTTCCGTAACATGAGAAATTGCTTTCTAGTATGGTGGTAAAGATACATAACATTTATTCCAATATCTTCAAGTGTATAAAAACCCATCTATAAATGTCTACTAAATTATATTAAGTTTGCATTTCAGCCTAAATAGCTTACTGATATCCCATTTAGTACATCTTTTCAGTTTGAATAGAGTTTAAAAATAAGTTAAGGATGGGGATGGGGAGCAGAGTAAAGCTCCCATGAGGTGAAAGGGTCAGTGACCTGTCACAGCTCTTAGACACACACAGGTCTGTGGGACTGCATAGGATCCATCCAAGGTGGAAGCTGGATTCTCACTCACTAAGACATTTCCCATCATTTACCAGCAGTCCAGGCTGACTGGGGAGGGCCCAGGTGACTGGAGGTCAGCAAATGTGATGCCTATTTACAGAAAGTGCCGGTGGTGTGAGGTTCAACAGGGCCAAGTGCTGGGCCCTGCACTTGTATCACAACAATCCCAGGCAGTGCTACAGGCTGGGGACAGAGTGGCTGGAAAGTGGCCCTGCAGGAAAGGACCTGGGGGTGCTGGTCAACAGCAGCTGAACATGAGCCAGGTGTGCCCAGGTGGCCGAGAAAGCCAAAGACATCCTGGCTTGTATCAGAAATGGCCAGCAGGATCAGGGTAGTGATTGTCCCCCTGTACTGGGCACTGGTGAGGCTGCACCTCAAACCCTGTGTTCAGTTCCCTCACAACAAGAAAGACTTTGAGGTGCTGGATCATGTCCAGAAAAGGGAAACAGCTGGGAAAGGGTCTGGAGCTCCAGTCTTACGAGGAGTGGCTGAGGGAGCTGGGATTGTTCAGCCTGGAGAAAAGGAGGCTCAGGGGGGACCTCATCACTGTCCAAAATTACCTGAGAGGAGACTGGAGTGAGGGGAGAATCAGTCTCTTTTCCCAAGGAGCAAACAGTAAGACAAGAGGAAACGGCCTCAAGTTGTGCCAGGGTGGTCTAGGTTGGATTCTAAGAGCAATTCCTTCACACAAAGGGTTGTCAAGCATGGCAACATGCCCATGGCAGTGATGGAGTCACCATGTCTGGAGGTACTTAAAAGACATGCAGATGTGGCACTGGGGGTCGTGCTTTAGTGATGGGCTTGGCAGTGCTGGGTTAATGCTTGGACTCTGTGACCTTAGAATCATAGAATGCTTTGGACATTAAAGACTTTAAGGATACTTTACATCCAAGTGATTTGTGATTCTGTAACTCTACTTAGAGCAAGACATGTTTCACTTTGGGGTGAGGGGACAGGAGCTGTGCTATCAGTGACGGAGGAACAGAGACCAATTTAACCACATGATCAAGACTGATGCCATGGAACAATTTTTTTATTATTGGCTGGATAAAACTTTACTTCCTGATCAGCATTTAAACACATAAATAAAGGGCCTGATTCATAGGAGCATTTCAGAGCAATAGCTCTAACAACTCTCAAAACCTGAGCAATGGCATTCTTCATCTCATGCCCTCTTAACTGAACTGTTCAATGTCTGAAATGAAGACAGGAGTGAGAGAAATAAAGCTTATATCAAAGCACCAAGGCTTCAGTTTCTTGTAAATTAGCATCTTTCTATTAGCTGATGGCATTGGAAGCAAGCTGTGGAAATCCATTTTTTTTTTTTTAACAAAAGATGCCATAAAACTGTGATGTGTGATTTTGTACTGCCAATTATTGTAAAAGCAAAATGAGACGTTTTATGCTGGAGCCACTGCTTAATTCTGTTCTCTTTTTCTTTTTTCTTTTTTTTTTTTCCTTCAAATCAGATATTTATCTTTGAGAATAACATCTATTACTGTGCCCATGTGGGGAAACAAGCCATCCGAGTGGTCTCCACAGGAAAGGAAGGTGTTATTTTCAATGGGCTCAGCGACTGGCTGTATGAAGGTAGGACACAACATTTAGGCCAGCAGTTAGTTATGAGTTTAAGTTACTGTCTAGAATTACAGACCTTGCTGGAATTGGACATCCAGCATTGCATTTCCTGGCACTGGTGGACCACGGAGCTGAAAAACTGCAATTCTAACAGTTGCCTGATGTGCTGGAGTGGAAATAATGTGAAATGGTGTAAGAATTCTGTTTTCAGGCTGTTTTCTTTCCCTTAGTCCAAAGGTAATAAATCACTGGGCTTTAATGAACAGAGCTGCTTCATTATTTAATGGCACCTGCAATCACTCATGGATGTGCCAGTTTTCAAATCACAGAAAAGGACAGAAATGGGGAGGGAAAGGGGTTCTGTCTTAAAGGAGAAAGCGAGGAAACAATTTTACTTGATGAGCTGTTTCCCACAGAACTAGGTGAGCCTTGGAAGCTGCCCAAATCTTGCCACCTAAAAAAATTTCTAAAAGCAGACCCCAGTAATTGGCTTCTTTCCGGTGAAAATGGGCCTGACAGGGTGGAGGGTCATCTCTGGAGCACTGCTTTTTATTTGATCCTTTCAGCTGGCAAATGGCCATTTAGGTGTCTGTGAGCAGCTGCTTGAAAAGTGATCTCAGCTGCTCCTTAGCTTAGGAGAGGATCCTCACCACCCCCAGTTTTTTTGGGTGTTGTTGTAGGCTTTTAAACTAATATATCAGAATAAAAACGTTGATACACACACAGGTGTGTGTGTATATATATATATATATATAATGCTGCTGCCAGCTGTTCCTTCCCACAAGGATCCTGACTTTTGGACCTGGCAGTGTCTCTTTCCTGTGACACAGCTTCCTCCTAAAATCACACTTTATCCTACAGGTCCCAGCATAGCCCCAAGGTTTTCTTACCTCTATAGAGAGAAAGTTTCCAGATGCATCTATTAACTGTGTCCTGTCGGCTGCTCCCAGTTTTCTTGAGGCTTATTAGAATAGAATAGGTTACAAAATGCCATTAGCAGTTAATTGGTGTAAAAATAGGAATCACTACTTAAATTGGTCTGTATCACAGCTAGACCAGGGCCCTTGGACTCAGAAATGAGGAAATTAAAATAAATGAGTTTGCCTCTCCCAAAGATGCTGATCCCATAAATCAGTGTACAAACTCATCAAGCACATCAGTGGAAAAATCTGATAGGGGTTTATTAATTTTTATATTTAAATACGTGTTTCCACTCTAATACAGCATATTTGCAAGTAAATGTCCTCCTTGTGCTGTGAAAGCTCTTTGTAACCAGAGAAGTGGCTAAGAACTAATAAAATGCTAATTTTCCTTCACTTTATTTATTAATTTGCTGGTGAAGTTGTGGGCAGGCTGTGTGACTCTGTAGGTCAAATGTGCCTACTACTACCCATATTTGGCTGATAAACATCATTTAGTACACCAGGTCTCCTTGCAGAGTCTCCCACACAGCACCACACCGAGAGGAGTTTGTCAAGCCCGTGAACTCAGAGCACCCCAGCAAGCCCAGGATGACACTTGTTTTGCTGACACGTATTTTTATTCAATTACAGGATTGCTCAGGCAATTTCTTGGCTGACATTGACTTTCAGGTTTGCCCTCTATAATGAATTTGCTTGTTAACTTTATGTTAATGTGCCAGGGTAAGAAATGAATGTGTGATCGAGTACAGTCTGGTTATCCCAGGCCAGGTTCTGTAACCTGTGAGGCACGAGGCAGATTAGGACCACTGAACCTGCTCTTCACTGGGAGTATGCTTGAAAGAAATTAGGATTTGGAAACATCACTTCGTGTCCTAATATAGTTTATATTGAACTAAATAATTCTCTTATTTCACAAGCAAGGTGTAGAAAGTCCCACAGGAAAACCTGATTTCAACGTTCCCAACTAATGGGAATCCGGAATCAAATCCAGAGCTGAACTGTGTGAGCTGAGCTCCTTCTCTTGTCGTTACTTGTGCAGTCCTCATGGAGGTAAACCTGGGACTGGTGTCAGGACTGAGGACTTGTTCCAGGTGCTGAACAAGCTGTCATTGGATCTGTCGCTGAACATGGTGTCATTGGATCTGCAGTGCTCAGACACCAGCTGCCTACGTGCCTGAATGGATGGAGTAGGATCCAGAAGAAGCTGAATATTCCATGGAGATAAATGTTTAAGGACAATTGAGAAAGGAGAGACCCTCCCAGTGGAGTCCAAGAAAATCCAGTTATGGTTGCCAGTGAGCTTTAACCTGGGATACTCTGCCAACACACCGTCACCTTTGTTTTTCTAAAGTCTTTCCTTTCCTTGGATGCCACCTCTTCAGTGGGATAAACTTGGACAACATTTTAAATCCAAACTTACCTGTCTGGAAATGCTTGAAAACTTGGCAAAGGCTGAACTGTGCCACCTCAAGACTATTTTTGCCCCTCACCCATCGCTGCTGTGGTTGGTAGCCGTGCCTTCCCCACCTCCCCAGCCGGGCTGGGTGGGATGCTCGGGCCCGTGTTTGTTTGCACTGCCGCCGTCTCAGCGAGCTACCAGGATGAGTGCTGAGCATATGCAGAGCTCTCCCTCCATCTGTGCAGCCTGCTCCAGCAGATAGTCTGCAAAGGAGCTGCGAGAAGCAGGATCACGGAGAGTTCAGCACACTCCTCTTCCCTCCCATGCTCTTTTTGTTGCCGGAGTTCCGTGACCCCTGGCAGCGACAGCAGAGCCTTCCTCCTCGCTGGGTTACTGCGGCAGCTCACAACCTGCTTCTCGCTTTCCCTAAGCGCAGCACGGAAAATAAAACTCGGTGTTTCCTATTTGGGGAAGATGACTTTTAACGACTTGTATCTACGTAGCAAGAGCACACCAGCAGCAATCCCCCGCTCCCCTCTCTGAGAGCTGTTTGCACGGTGAGCTCTGCAGATGGCAGCCCAGCAGTGCCAGCCTTTGGGGTGACTCCTGACACTTCACGTGTGTGGCAGGCCCGGGGGGACACTTCTCTTCGCAATGTCATCGCTCTTGTCACGACAGGATAGATGTGCTGCACTATTAATCACAGGTTTTTCCTAAGCCCAGAAGCACAGCAGATCTGGAGTAAATTTGACAGGCTTTTTGCCCTGGAAAAATGCAGAAGTTCATTTCAATTCAAGTTAAGCTCTGCTTTTGTAAATCTGCCAAAGGAGAAAAAATTTCTTCGAGGTATTTATGCTGATCTGTAGACTTTTGATAATATAGTGAAAAACATTTCAAATCAATCAGAGCTTAATCTACTTAGTGCATTTAGCTGGAAGGTTATAGATTGATACATAGATTACTGTAACATGAAAGCGTAGATTAAGCATGGGGTTTATTACTAAAATAAGCACTGACAATGTTTTCATAGTCTGACTTAACATTTTTCAGAGCTGTGCCTGATAGATGCTTGCACTAAAATCGAGTGATATCCTATAAAACAGAGTTTAAAGTTCCGCTGCTGAAATCTCCTACACATTTAAATGCATATCAGCAGCAAAGAGTGGGTTTTATTTCAGTTTGCTCTAAGATCATTGTTGGTTTGAGAATATGTTTTAGCAACGATAAGTCTTACAGATAATTTTAAAGCAAGTGCTGGTGTAGCAAAAAGGACTTCCAAAGCAATAAGATAAGAGTATTTATATATGTATGTAAGTAGTAATATCTTTAAAATAATGTGCATTTAAAAAGTAAATTGCAGGTAGAATTAATTTCATTTGTATGCTTTTTTTAGAGCACTCTTCCACAGAAGTTAATTCTGTCATGGTGTAATTAAAGTGTCTTAATTTGCTATCAAGCACTTGGAAAGGCTGTTCAGCTGTTGTGAGGAAGGGTGGCAGCAAGGCACTCTGATGGAGGTCACCTCCATGATTCTGTTAAGTGACAAAAGTAGGTTGAGTTGTCCCTGTGTTGCAGCTTGGAAATTTGTTGATTTTGGGACTATGTGATGCTGAATCCTGGGGAATGGGGCAGGAGGACTTCCCTCCATTCTGGAATGTTGCTGCCAGACCAGGAGCAGCCCAGCAGGGTAAGTCAGGGGCCCTTTAGCAGGACAGGGTCCTGGTGTGGTCTCCTTTGAGCAAGTCTGTGTTCACAGATAAAGCTGGGTAATTTCTGGTGTTATGCTCTAAGTGCATGCTTGGAAATCAAAGATGGGACACAGTGGTGTGTGCTTCTGTCACTGCTGGGAGGGGAAGGAAGGATTTTCACCTGTAGATGGTCCGATGCCATGCATAAAGTGTGACATGAGGAGTTTGCTGCATGTGTCCTCAGAGTAGAAACTAGAAAAACAGAAGAACAATTTTGCAGCTTGCTCTGTGGGAGGTATCTGTGGTTATTAGGGACTTTAGTAAGAATAGCATGTGAGTTAAAAAGTGAGAACTGAGTTAAAAAATAAGAATTGCTTGTGAGTTACTCCCTTATCTCGTGTCACTGTTAGAGGATCAGAGGATCATAGGTAGTCTCTGAATCTGGAAGTCTCTAAATCTCAAGGTCATCCCAAACTGAGAATCCCCGTTCGTTCCAGACTTTGTCCTGACACCATGGTTGGGACATCTCATCTGAACATCTCATCCTCAGACACCAAGAGGGAACCACTCCTGGCAGCCAAGCCCCAGCTCCCACAACACACATTTAAATCTCTTGAGTAGTACAAGCTTTACAAAGTCATCCTTTAAAACTGATACTCTGCTTTGTTGAGCTTAACGCACAGTGGTGCTGCTGTGTTTCTTTTTTGGCTAGGAACCAGGGGGAGGAGGGGAAAAATGACTCTTTTTCAGAGATGACTCCTATGCCTTATTAATCTTCATTTTGTCTGCATCTTGCGTGATCGCCGACAGATCCTCTTGTGTGACTTCGCAGTGACACCTGGTGGGAGAGGCCAGGATGTCATCGTCATTAAGACAATGAAACTGCAGAATTTTTTGCTGCCATACCTAGGAAAGGCTCCCAATTTCCCCTCACATACATTTCCCTGAAACTCTCCCTGAGCTTATGGGAACTACACATCCAAAGCCGCTGGCTGATTCATGCTAATAGTGCTTCTGTTCCTTTTGTACACTTTATAAAGAGAGGAGAGAGAACACAGTAATAAAGAAAAATCTTTTCCATAATTTAATCAGCATCTCACAAAAAAATATCAGAGGGTATATTTAGAACATGTGTGACTGGTCTCGGAAGTGCAGCGCCTGGCAGGAGCTGCCAAATCAAATATCAGTTATTTTGAGCAGTGTCTTTTATGCCTATAGCATTTCAAGCAAGGGAAGTAGACATACATCTTATGTTTAGAAATATTAATTCTGAGTCTCTGGAAGTGGTCTCGGTACTGGGAAACCAGTCAGTAAGTGTGCTGAAGCAGTGCCTTACCTAATTCTTTTGTATGCTCAATTTTTCATTGTATAACATGAGAGTGCTGAACTTCTGCTTGGAAACAGCAACTTTGATGATCAGATTATGCCTGAATGTGAAAAGGAACATTCGTAATTAGCCTGAGAGCAAGTATGTCCTAAAGTTCCTGTGTAGTGCCACCAGAGAAGGAGATGACATATCCTCATATTTCACAGGCAGGGCTAACCTTTCCCAGTAATTAGAAACTCCAAAACCTGGTGGGAGAGAATGAGATGAAGAATTAGACTGACTCATCACTGCATTTTTTAAGAATCTCTGGATAAATAAATCTCTTGCCATACAAAAGGCATTGCTGCAGACAGTGAAAGAAACCAGCCTTAATGGACTACAAATTATTCTATTTTGACAAGATATGTGAAGAATTATTGGGACAGAGAATACAGATTTTACTTTAAGACTTTTCATATTTTCAGTCACAAAGAAAATGTTCCATGGACATGGGTAAATTTGGAGTTCTACACAGCTGCTATGGGGTAAAGGGAATTTGGGAAATGTTGGGAACTGGGAAATGACACCAGACAGTGCCAGGAATGCATGTTTAAAAACCATTAGTTTGCTTTCAAGTACATGGTGATACCATGTACTTGAAATACCTATTTTTCAGGTTTTTTGGGGGAAGCTGCATGGAATTTGTCCCCTCATTTGTGTGCTTGCTCAGCTGAGGTAGCAAAAGCACTGTGGTGCTTCAGTGACATTGTCCCCATACAAAAATGGGAAGTTTTCCTCTGTTTTGCATTTCAGATGTCATGCAGCATTGCCCACTCAGTACCTGCAGCTGCTGTGCAGCACCTGGGGCCATCCAAGCCTCAGTTAGCCATTATTTAGCTGCCTGTTGAAGGTGAACTATATTTTTGTGCACTGTTATACCAAATGTGCATAAAATCTGCCCAGTTTAGTTGCAGTCAAAGGATGAAGAGCAGCTCTTGACCTCAGCGATGTGTTTGAAGTGGATATTTCTACATATAAAATTCTGTTGCAAGGAAAATGAGCTAGATATAACGTTATTTTGCCTTATGCATGTTAAAGCAGAGGAAAAGAGTCTTAAATTTCACCAGATGATGTCATGACAGGTTCTGTAGAAGTTCCATCATCTCCTGGCTTTGGTGGAGGTTCCCCTGTCCCAAGGAAGCTCCCATTACAGATTGCATCACCAAGAATAGGCTTCTGGCCCTTCTCAGCTGGCAAAGGTCAGGGAGAATTGAACCATTTACAGTGCACGTTGTGAATGCCTGCCTAGAAATCAGCAAGCTCCTGAAAACTTTAAAATGTGCTGTAATCTGGACTGGCTTCAAAATCCAGCACCGCACCAAGAGAAACCCTGCCAGCCCTAGCCCAGTCCTTAACCTTCCTTTTCTGCAGAAGGTTGTTTGGAAGGAGGATGCCAGCCAAAACCAACACCTGTCATCCTCTAATTTTTGGATCATCATCATCATTCAGGCTTCAGGATGGCTTTTGGAAGGAAAAGAGAGTATTATTTACTGTGGTCAGTGATCTCCTTGGGGCAGTGGAAGGCAGCCAGTTGCTCATCTTGATGTCGCAGCTCAGCCAGCAGCTGCCAGTACCTTTACTGGTGTTCAGTGAGTGAAGTTGGTTTTGTTTGCCCTGAAGCCCTGGTAGGTATCACAAAACAGGTGTTGTATCATTGGAGTCAAATATTTCCAAAAAGTGGTGTATTGTGAGCTGTATAACAGAGCTGTTGTGCTTTTCTGCTTGCACACAAGTTCTGTTTCTCTGCACCAGTTTTGTTACAGTGGCCTTGGGTTAAATTGCCTATTGGAGAGCTGTGTCCTCATTTTCTGATTATGCTGGTATTTTTAATAACTAATTAGTATATCAGCACTTTAGATATTGCAGAACAGATTTTGACCTCTGCCATGCTAAGTTGAAGTCTGGAATAATTCCATGGAAGCTGGTTGTGGCGCCCTGGATTTGCACCAGGAGTGTGCTGAGTGAGAGGGTCTTGCTGTAATATTCATGCTTTATGTCTACCATCAGGGTTTCAGAGGAGATATCTTAAAACACTATTATTCCCAGAAAATAAAGAGTGGCATGTTGGAGACTGTTTTCAAATTTAAAAGCCACGCTTTTCCTTCACAGAGTCATTTCTGTGGTTTGATAGTGGTTTTGATAACTCAAAAAAAACCCTGTATTTAGGTGGTCAGGTTCACTGCATGTAAAACTAAATGCAAAATGTAACGCATGTAAAACAAAACATCATTTCTATGTTGGTAGAATTGGGTTGTGACACATGTAAGAGTCTTCCAGGCTATTGAATGTTGTAAGAGGTTAAAAGAATTGAATTAATTTGTACAAAAATGATGTACAGTATTACAGGGTGGAAATACAGCTGTTAGGGCATGTTTCCCAGGGATACTGCAGGGATCTCTGTCCTGGGGGATTTTTAAGAGTGAATTAAACAGATTTTTGTCATGGGTTGTTCAGATAAGCATCAATCCTATTTCAGTGCAAGGAGAGGATTAGGACTTTCTGAGCTTCTTCTAGAGCTAAATTTTTATGATCTTATGTATAGTTTTGATGTCTTTTTCTGATATCTTTGCAGTTAGACATTTTGGCTCTGAGATTACAAAGAATGCCTGTTTTTATGTACAACAGGGTAAATACACATAAACTGCTTGTACATGATGGTTGTAGGGAATGGAGCTCTTTATCACGATAAATTTAATATGTGCCTCGTTATTTCCGTGAGGAAAATTGTCATTTTCTTCTTCTGAGGATGTCCATGAACTTTTATTTGAAAAACATGTAAGAAAGAAAGAAAGAAAGAAAGAAAGAAAGAAAGAAAGAAAGAAAGCAAGCTTAGGGTTTTTAAAGTGCTGCAATCAAGAAGTGATTACAGAAAGAACAAAAAAATTTGAAAGATAGTCATAGAAATTTTATGTTAATATATAATTCCATCAATTTGACCTAAAATGTAATTTCCTGTAGTTTTTTTTCTTGGTGCAGCCTTGCTTGTGGAAATTAAGGGCCCAGTGAAAAAGCTACAGGCTGTTTAAATAGCTTTCCTATTTGTCTCACTGCTCCCTGGCCTGAATAAAGACTATCTGCCTTAAGAAATAAAAAAAGCAAAAATGAATGTACTCTGTCCAAATTAGAATGAGAGAAAGCTTCATGAAAGGGATGAAAATTCTGCTGAGATATGTGATTCTCACTCGAGAGTTGCCCTGTCCGCTGCTGTATAATAACAGGGAAATCAAAAGAATATCCAAAATTGTGACACAAGTCATCTTATAATTTGTGTACATCGGCTTCCCTAATTTGAAGGGAAAAAAAAAATGGAAATACAGTTTAAAATACACAACTCCAAATCCCAATGCCGTCTGAAAGCAACCAGAGGTCAGAGAGGATCTGTGGCTGGAAGAGCAGAGGAGTAATGATGTGAAATGCAAGGGGTGCATCACTGCTAAGGGCTGGCTGGGCACCTGGGAGGCCCCCACAGAGCTCAAGTCCACAGCTTCCTCCAGCAGAGATTCAGTCTCTGTATGTGAAAAAAGCAAGAGGTTAAATCTTTGTAAATAAAAACACCCTGTCATGTTCCTGTCCGTGCTGCCTGTGCCTGGCACTGTGTGAGGCATGATGACCAGCATGTCACATCCTGGTTCCGGGAAAACCAGGCTGTTTATTCCAGCAGTGTGCCCAGCTAGTAGCTCTCCACGGGGCCTCAGACCTTGAAGGCAGGAGGGATGTGGGTGATACACTGCAGGGTATTTTTCAAATTGTGCCAAAGAAGCCCAGTGGTGGCTGCAGTGTTGACACCAACCAGCACATGGAGCTGACTCTGGCTGGGGTCTGCTCTGTGTCAGCAGAACTGAAGGGCTAGAGCAGATCCTTAAAGCTATCAGTTGACACAGCAGCAGTTCCTGAAAGATAAAACATCCAGGGATTACATCACCCTCAACACTCAATTAGTTTACATTGCTATAAGTAACTACCATATGGTGCAGCTTCTGCACCAGCTGCTTTCCAGTCTTCAACACGTACAGGTCCAAGGGGAAACTATGCCACGGAGTTAACAGTAATTAGAAAAGCAGGGGGAATGGCAGGTTTCAAAAATGATCCTAAAGCTTTTGGATGGGTTAAGCAGTAAAATGTAAGTGGCCAGGGATGAATTGGCTGCTGTGTGGCCAGGCTGGGGACACCAGGTGCCTGGTGCACAGCAGCCAGTGTGGGACAGCAGGGACCAAATCCAGAAGGATGGCAGAAACCTTCAGTCCTCTCCTGGGATGAGGATTGCAGAGACCAAGCAAGGCAGTGACATCTAGGAGGTGTTTTCCTCCAAATCCGCAGCAGGCACTGCTCAGACCTGCACCATTCTCTGGTTCCCCACATCCACCAGGATTTCTCAGGGTCTGGAGGTGCAGGGATACGTTCTGAGCCAGGTTTCATGGCCCACCAAGGCAGAGCCAGACAGTGCAGGGGGGTAAGACCAAAATAATCCTGTGCTGAGATATGTGCTCACCTCCACAGCCTCCAGCAAGAACAGCCCCAACCACTTCTGTGTTTGGGGGCCTCTTTGCTGCTTTCCTCTCTTTCCATTGAAAACAAGAGTTTCTTACTTTGAGAACCATCTCCACAGCACAGCTGAGCCCTGTAGAGCTGGATTTGCTGCCACTCTTCCCAGTTCTTTTCTTCTAAAGGGATCGTGGTCATTCCTGTGTTTGCCCGTGTCATTGTGGTGCTGAATGAAGCCTCTCTCAGCCAGTTTGTGATACTGTTTGCGTACCAGAAAATCGTGATTAGAATGCCTTTTTTATTTTATTTTTTGATTTTGTTTTTAATGACTGAAAATCTTCTGTGCTGTATTCTCCAACCATAAGAAGTTTTAAGACCATACAAGTCTTTGCATGTCACTCTGCCCTGGAAAAATTTATTCTATTGCATTCAGTCACATCAAACAACACAGGAACACAAAATGCTGCTAGGAGCTAAATACTGTGTTTTATTTATAGTTATTTAAAATACTTCTTAACAAGCTCCTTAACTGTGGGTTTTGAAGGGATGTCTTTTCAATTCTAAAGTATTTTTCAGATTTTAATGAGAGTGGAAGTATCATATAGTGCCAAAACAAACTATCAAGTGCTCTGTTTTTATTCATAGAATTTCCTGTGATGTACTGAGGTGTCCTAGATGGTTTTTCAACTGTACTGGCCATATGGATATAAGCTACACCAAGAAATTATTTACTCCTCATCTCACCTGGTACCTATTATACAGCAGAGGATGACCACTGCAAATACTCTGTTGGGCAGATTATTTGAATTTTAAACTCTCAGCTGAGAAATATTCCCCATAGTTCAGACAAATTTGGCAGAAATTTAGATGTAAAATTCACAATTGCAATCTCATTCGGTATGTACAATGCCCTGATTTATGTATTAGATCCAGATCAGAATTATACAGTTAAGCAGAAGCTGATACCTCTAACAAATGTACATATTCCTTAAAATTCTCTGAATTTTGCTTCAAGATCTTTTGAGTGTTTTCACTGACTTATTTAGTGTTGGATTCTTGGCTATCATCGATTAAGCCTTAAATCTGTGGTGCCTGGCCTGTGAACCAGAGAATAAAACCTTTCTTCTGAGACCTGGTATAGTTATATATTATGTTTATATATGAGAAATAACCTCACTTTTAAAAAGTGCAGAAAAAATGTTTGCATTGTAGTTTAGATGTAGACTTTTAATGCATGCTGATTTTAAAAGCAGTAGCAAATAGATCTTGTTTTTTACATTTTCTCAGTATCAAGGTCATTTAAAATGAAGACTACAAGTTTACTCATTAGTGTGATTTTAAAAGCACATTTTCTCATGGATCACCTTTCCTTCTGCACCTTCAATTCCTCCCCAGGCTGAATATTTTACTGTTTTCTGTTGTTGTTATTCTTTTGAACATATTCTTAATTTTTCTTTTATTGTGTTTCATGCATTCTTTTTAAGCTGCTTTTAAATAATTTGAGACTTTGCTTTTCTCAATTCCAATGAGGCAAAAAAAAGCAACTGTGAAGCAACTGTGAAGACAAAGGGTTAACCCTGAAGGGCACATCAATGTTTGTTGGCAAAAAGGAACAGTTCCAGAGTGGTCCTCAAAACTTCATTAGAGATCAGAGAAACATGCAATATTGCATTAACTGGAAGAAAAACTCTTCTATTACAGGGTTAATGTCCTTAGAAACGTTGCAGAGTTTATTTGAAAAATAAAGCCAACAAGCCTCTATTAAATTTATTGAGGAAATGGAAAGCAGAAGCTCAGAAGACTGTAATTGCCACCTACAAATATGATAATTAGAGTGAATAAGAAGTAATGAAGGAGGAAATCAGAGACAACTCACCTCCTGAGCAGGAAGGTGGAGGTTACATTGCCACCATGTGGTAAAACTATGGAGAGCTGGAGCAGCTCCTCTCTCCATCAGGATTCGAGAGGAGAGCTGCAAACAGCCAGAAATCTGCATGATTTGCTGGAAAAAAATATAGTATGCAAATGCAATCCTGAATGGAAAGAAGCAATGCGAGATGAAATCCTATTTTGCTTTTGATTAGCCTCTGTGGTTGGGTTTTTGGTGGTGTGTTTGTGGGGGTTTTGACTTGAATTTTAATTCAAAATGCTCTTGCATAAAATATTCAGTGGAAAAGTGAACAGAGTGCAGAAAAGAATGGGGAAAAAAGTTCTCTTTTTAAAATGATGTCATTTATAAGCTATTTTGAGTACAAAAATCTATCATTCTGTTGCATGTCTTCTTGAAATCATCTCCAAAGTTTCTGCATGAATTTTGATTTTTTCAGATTCTTCTGATAATCCTGGGATACTTCCCAGTTCTGTAACATTTGGAAACACGAGCTTTAGTGTTTCACAAAGTACTTTTTAGAACAGACGATATGGAAATGTAATTTTTTTTTTTTTTAAATGGAAGTTCGGCCCACAGCAGGATTTGGGATTCACAAAAGTGTGTCATCTTGCTCTCCCCCCACCTCCCAACTCCAGCTAGTAATTCCTCATGGTGTGACAACTGGTTGCTGTAGAAATTATTAGGATTCCAGAGCATGATTTCACAGTCTGAGTCGGATGAGCTTTTCACAATCCCCTTTTTTGATCAGATTAGTGCTGACCCCTGAGCTGACCCTCAGCCAAGAGGAGCTGGGCCAGCCTCTCCTCCCAAGGCAGGGATTGCTGCTGCCTTTCCCTTCAGAGAGCTCTGTCCTGCTCCACTGCAAGGTCTGTTTCGTGTCTTCCCTGCAGCATAAACCTTTCCCTGATCTGTGCACGACGTCCCTTGCTCAGGCCTGTTTGGGTTTATAAAGGGCTGGAATTCATGCTAAGTACAGTGGCTGCCTCTGTATTTAAGAGCAGCTCCCCCCATCAGCACCCCCACACTTGTAGATAAAGTGCAAGAAAAAGATTAAATGACCATCACAGATGACTCTCCGATGTATCTCTTGGTACAGGTCTAATTATGACCTCCACTGAGGCAATTATTCTGTCCTGATCTCGATCTTGCCTTTTGCAAGCATCAATTAATAAAACTTCACATAATGTCCTGGTAGAACAGGAGTCATTACCATCTTTTTAGAAACAGGCAAACTGAGGCACAATTATTGACCTGGTTTTAGATGAGATGAGAGAAATTAGGACGCAAGACTGAAGTGAGAGTTTCACCTTAGTCCTGAGAAACCAAATAAAGTGAAGAGCATTGCGTGAAAACCCAGATCTGGCTGTTTTCAGCACATCCCTCGGCTCACCTCCAGCACAGACCCCCGGCAGGTGCCCTTCAGTTTTGGTCACAGGATCTGAGGGATGCGCAGCTGGAGAGATGTGTCTGTGCGAGTCAGAGGGCTGGGCTAGTCCCTAGTGATTTTCACAGGAATAAGAACCTTTCCAACCCGCGGGGCACCCTGTGAGCAGAAGGCAAATGCCTGTTGTTAAAGCTGCCCCAGCTCTGTCAGACTGTTCTGCATCCTAAAGGGACTGATGGACTCTTACCTGCCTTTCAAATCTCAGAAAAAAAGGAGCAAATCACTTCAGTTCTTCCCTTTTTACACAAATGACTCATAAGCATTTGCCTCCTACATTAGTTTTGCTTTTGCTCAAAGTTGAGTCATTGTCTTGTATTTGATTTAACAACAATAGCAGGAGAAAAAAAATAGCCATCAGTAGTTTCTGCATAAGACTGGATCAAAAGCAATTCCTTAAAGGAGGCTTTCACCATAGCTAGATTAGAGATTTGAGAAACTGGTAAGAAATGGACCTGAAAAAAACAGCTCCTAAAACCAAAGCATTATGTTTTCATGCTATTGTGCTTTTAAAATTGAAGGCAACAGTCTGAAAACAGGCATAAAAATAAATCTTACTTGAAGGGAATTATCTGGAGATCATTGTATTTACCGCATTTATTTTGATCTTCCAGTCTTTGCCTCAGACTGTGGGCATGGACATAACTTAAAAGATTCAATACCTCACTTAAAAAATTAAACTTCACTTGATTATTGAACTGACCCATCCTAACCCTTAAATTGTCGTGAATGATTTTGGAGTATCACCAGCAAGCTAGGAATGGTGACAATAGGACAGGAGGCAAGAGCTGTCTCCCCAGCAGCTGATGGATTTCAGACGCAATAGCTGAGGCTGTGCTGCCCCTCGGAGGCTCAGCACAAAGTTGCATAAGTCCATGAGGAGGGAAAGGATCAGTTACGGTGCTTTGAAATGATTTTGTTTTTGAACTCGGCCTCCTCTCTACCCTTCTCCCCCGACACCCTGTGAACTGCCCAAAGGGCTGTGTGTGGGAAGGCACTCCTTGCCCAGATCATATTGTGTGTGATGATACATTGGATAAATAATTTTCCAGCTAAATGTTGGTGGTTTAGAATCCTTTTGTGCTGCTCATTCCTTTTCCCTGATCTGCTGTAACTGTGGATATCCCAGCAGTATCGAGGATGAACGGTGGTGGGATGGGAGGGTCAGGAGGTGTAGGGGGTTGATGTGATTGTTGTCTGGCTCTGTGGAGCAGGGAGTGGATTTGGGGATTTCCTTCCCTGTGAGTTTCCCCATTTCAGCAGAGTCAGTGGAGCTGTGAATCTGGCTCCTGAGCACTTCTGATAAACACCAGGCCCTGAGCCATGGTGGGAGGAGTTGTCACCCTGCATGTATGGCCCGCATATGGCCCAACACACTGGGACAAAGAAGCAGCTCACTTCTGCCCACTCAGGATCCTTTTAAAAATTCTCTCTGGGGAATAACCCAGCTAAAATATTATTTGGTTTGGGAAAAAAAACCCACAAGGCTGTTTATGGGACACCTCTTATTTAAGAGCTTGCCTATGAATTTTGGGCATCTGATTTTGACCTTGCAAGTGAGAGTAATTTGAACTGGATGCTGACCTGGCAAGTAGTGAACCAGGAAATCTGGGCTTGCATCAGGAGCATTTCAGTGCTTTTGTGAGATTTACAACTATTCAAGATGGGATAACCAACCTCAAAAGGAGAAATGATAACTTTAGAAATGGGAACTTTTAGTGGAGTTATTCTGGCTGTGTTCTGGCTGCAGCTCCAGGTGAGAGGTGTGACCAGTACGAGAGAAGTGCAGTGCTAACAACACAACAACAACTGAGCTGCCATTTGGAAGGGCTGTAGTACAGGATCTCCCAATTACTGAGGTCCAAGTTTATCCTTAACGAGCAGATCTCAGAGCTCAGCACTGCAGAATGGCACTGCAGCTGGAAGAAGCTGCAGGAAGCGTGGAGAAGCCAAGAGGTTTTCTTCCTTTATCCCATTGAGACTTCAGAATCCAGCCCTGCAGAGCTTCTTTCCCTGGGAGAGGAAGAAGGCAGTAACATGATGGATCTAGCTATGTTGCTTGAAGCCCAGGCTTGTCCCTGACTGAGCAACCAGCCAACCTTCTGTTCCCTCCCAGAATTGATGTTCACCTGCATGAATTATTTGCTTGGGCTTCATCGAAATTGCAAGTGCAAGTCCACTGAGTACAGTAAACACCAGATCACAAGGAATTTGGCTTTGGTTCCAGCAAAACAACTTTCCTGGGACATCCAGGGATGGTTCCTGACCTGCCCTGTCCCATGTTTGACCTGACCTTTTCCTGTAGGAGAAAACACACGTTTGAAAGGCCAGCTGAGGTAGGATTTAGAGGGGAAACAGCCTTTTGCCTTCTGCACAACAGCTAAATTGTGCCTAAAGATGGAGATTCTCCACTCTCACTTTACTTCTTTTCAAGCTTTTAATTTAACTTAGTGGAAAGACTCTGTTCTTTGCTGACCACTTGAAAAAGGAAAGGAAGCATAAAATTGTTGCTTGGCTGGAGAGTTTTCCTAAGCAAATGTCTATTTTTAATTTCAAGAAAAAGAAAACAATTAACCATGAATGCGTTCACAGATATTAAAGGAGTGGATTTGGCTACTTCAAACTCATCAGTCCTTAGTGGACAAACCTGAGAGCTGCATTTCTTTATTCATTTTATAAAAAAATTATAAAATAAGAACTGGATCATTAGTAAGTGTGTATTACTATTTATACCAGTTATGAATTTGAACTTAAAACCACATTAAACCATCTAAGTACAAGAGGCACAGAAATGTAATTTACAGGCAATTATTTCAGCCAGGTGGTTGTGTTTGTAGCAGTGTATCACGGTCCCATTTTCAGTCTGAGAAAATAAATCTGCACAACGGAAACCAGATATCCTATTAGCATTCCTTAAAGAAAAGTTCTTCACACTAGAAAAAAAAAAAAGGAAATTAAATTTTGTGTAATCATGGCGTAACCATGCTTTGAATATTTTCATAACCTGGTGGAATCCTGCTAAGCCTGATGAAGATGAAACCTTCCACCCAACATGCCAACGACATAATTGGGATTTATAGCTGCAGGCTGGAGCACACAGTCTTTAGGGACCGGAGGGAATGACAGGGAAATATCACTTGGAAGCTGCCTGAAGAGCAAGTCACAGCCTCCCTGCCTCCCTCCCTGACGGGCCCTCCCACACTGGAGTGTTTGTGCCTGCAGGAGCAGGGCTGAGCACCCACCTCGGGCACCGCCCCTGGCATCAGCAGGAAGGTGCTCAGCCAGCCCAGAGCTGCTGGGCTTTCCAGGAGGAAAGTTACCAAGAAAAGATGAAAGGCAGCCAAGGAACTCTTAGAAAGAAAGGACAATATATGTATTAAAACTGGCAACTCTGAGTGTAACCCACATCCAAATATTCCAGGAATAACCTGGCTTTGAAAACTGGGCTTTAGTGATAAGTAATAAATGACAAAGGGTACAAATCACCATTTCTGGTCCTACTCAGCAAGGACAGGAACATTTTGTTTGCAATTTCATAGTGTTTGCCATCAGAATTCATAGCCTGGCAGTGGGAAAGTTCTCGCCAGCTTGCTGTGGCCTGGCTGTGCCACAACAAACACCTCACAAAACCAGAGCCAGCCCCCAGACCACTGCAGGGAATGGTGAAATATCCCTCAGCCATGGCCTCAACGCAGCAGCACTGTTAATGTCATGGATGGCAAGGTAAAAATATCCTGGTGGAAAAGGAGCTGCTATAATCAGTCTTTTTTATTTTTGCTGTGTTGTTGTTTAACGTGGGAATTGTCCTCAATACTAGATAGGAAGTTTTTTAAGGGTAGAGCAGGCTATGATGACCTTGGAAATTAAGATTATGCTACGTTAGGTATTGTGATCAGTTGGGTAGATAAAAATGGAGCCATCTCCATCCTGCCAGTAAGTGCAACAGATAAAGAGGGGAAAGGAGGGTGAATTTCTTTCCAAAGCCACCCTTAATCAGCAAAAAACAGCAGACAAAATTATCTTTGGTAGATGGGGATTTGTGCAGTGTGGGTTACATTTATTATCTGGCAGGTTATAAGCTGTATTTTAATTTCCGGTATTTTCCTGCTACATCTGAAGGAACAATACAGGCTGGATCCACTGCATGTCATTTGTAAGTCTGTGCATGTCATTTATATGGTAATGGGGGAGTTCACCCTTATCCCCAGTGATTTCTGCAAAATTCTGCATGCAGGTTCTCAGCATATTTGGCTTTCTCCAGCGTAAATTAAAATGCACATTCATGATCTTTGAACAAAGCAGGCAGGGATAATTGGTAATTTGAGCCTGTTCTGTACAATGCAATTCAAAGTAATACTTATAAATTGCAGTTAATTAATCAGGGTTTTTTTTTTCCTTAAAATTCTTAATTGCCTTTCTATGATACTGATTTTTAATAAGTTTTACTCCTACCAGTTTTAGTTCCAATTATACAGGCAGTTTCTTGTCACTGTTACTGCATGGCCCTTTGTGTGTTTTTATGCACATTTCTGTATATTTTGGGATATTTTTTTCAGAAATTTTTATATGCTGGCTCATGGATAGAGTTTTTGTTGGCTGAAATTTAAAAATTGAAAAAAATAGAGCCAATGTACAGCCAAGAGAAACAAGGTACAACATGGAATAGAAAGCTCAGATCAAGACAATGAGATTTTTAAAGAATTTTAAATATCAGGAATTCATTGCCACTATGAACAGTCAACCTCATTTGGTATTTAGTCGACTATCCAATTAAAACTCTTTGTAGAAGACTCTAATTGTTGTAGCTTTAAAGTAAAACCAGTGACCATTAGAGATACAAACTTTGGGCTCTCTGAGGAAATTCAGATAGTCATGAATTCAAAAATAATAATATTAGCAAATATAGATGTATGTGGGGGTGGTGCCTGTGATGGGAAACATGCCATGGGCACTGAGCACCCCATGCCTGACCAAGCCCAGCCCTGTCCAGCCCGACCTTGGAATGACCAGAGCTGAGGCATCCTCCACCTCTCTGGGCAACCTGTGCCAGAGCTTCACCACACTCATTCTAAAAAGCTTCTTTCATATGGCTAATCTACCCTTCTCCAGTTTAAAATCATCACCCTTTTTCCTATCACAGCTGGTTGTCGAAAAGTTTGTCCCCATCTTTCTTACAGGCTTCCTCCAAGTGCTGAAAGGCTGCAATAAATTCTGCCTGGAGCCTTCTCTTCTCTAGGCTGAACAGCCCCAGCCCTCAGCCTCCATAGCAGAGGTGCTCCAGCCCTCTGATCCTCTTCCTGACCTCCCTGGCCTCCTCTGGAAGTTCCCCACTGGGCATTCTGCACACCAAACCCACTGGGGTCTATTTCCTATCTCACTTTTGGGAGTTTCTTGGCTGTCACTGACAAGCAGAGTTGCACAGACCTGGCTGGTGCCCCTGCCCCACGGGCACAGCTTTCCCCTTATTTTGTCAGCAGATTTAGGATTACTGCACTGGAGTCTACAGATCAAAAATATTGATAAAAGAAAGTATTTCCTGGTGGCAAGGATAAAAGAGATTTTGCTGCATGGACATTATCCTGCAGGGATGTTTGTCTTTGTGCTTACCTGGGTCCAGAGTGGATGACCTTCAAGGCACACACCTAGGAAAGAACAGAATTCTGCTCAACATGCAAGTGCCACAACTCTGATAAGCACAGTCAAACCCCACTGATCCACCAGTGGCATAACCTGATTGCATACCTTTACCTTCATTAATAATAAATGTTCCTGTTATTTGATAAGAACATATTTTTCCGAAATGTTTCTGTAAGCTAATTTGAATTCTGGTTTTATCCAGCTCTCTTTTTTTTTATTATTCCTTAGTGATTCTATTGATCTCAGTAGTTCCTCTGATTATTCAGCCCTGTAAAATCAGATTCATGCTCTGAGTCATTATTGAGCTAAATCTCTCAGTTATCCAGGTCCTGAGTCACTGTTCAAGTTGAAACCTCTGGGAATATTGCCATAACAGGGCAATATATACCCTGAGTGGTTTTTTAATGGCTGTTCAATGACTTTGGCTGTTTAAAATGGGTAAGGAATTAGGAGCTAGACTAAATTCAGTCAATGTGCTCCAGTTCCCATTTCATAAAGCAGGGCTGTATTTTGCAATATTAACTGACATTTATTAGCACTCAGACTAGGTGACTAGCAGGTGCTGCTCAGGGTGAATAAATCATGCAAGCAATTCACATGAAAGACAGCTTGTGCAAGTGCTGATAAACGTCCATGGGGTTGAAGAATCAAGTTCCTTAATAGCAATGTCAGGCTGTTCAGTCTTCTTATCTCTCATATTTCTTTATGAAACATTAAAAGAGATTGCTTTTGGGCACTTGTGTTCTTGAACTATTGCAATCGTCTAATGAATTTTTGATTCAGAGGGTTTTGTGATCACTAACTTTCTTGATACATCTGTAGCTATTGAAATGGATCCCCTGTGTCAAGGCTGGCTGTCCATCTTCCTCCTATCATAAACCCCACAGATTCGTTAGACAGAACCTGTAACTTTTAATTTAAAGCAAAGGTGAAGTTGAAGCTGCTTGAGCATGTTTGAATAGAGAAATATTCAGCCTATAATGAAAGCCCTGATTTGTCTCACTGCATTGCACAGATAAGCAAATTGCATTTCCAGCCATAGCAACCTGTTCAGTGGCACCAGAGGGGAAAAGAAAAAAAGGAATTTGTCTGTAAGGAACCTTTCTGTATTTGGGCCATGTGAATTCTGTCTGGTCTGGGTCCTTAGCAACTGAGAAGGTACAGCAGGACCTTGCAGTGGGCATTTACCCACATCAGTGAGCTGCACTGCAAATTGCTCCGAAGGCTTCTGCCAGGAAAGGTTTCCACAGATTTAGTGCCTTTAGCTGACAGGCTTTCATGAAGAGCTGACAACAGGCTGTGGGTTTAAGTTTGTGCCAGGTGATGGAAAAACACATTCTTACTATGCATTAGTGGCAGACAGCAAGCAGCTTGCCACTGCAGACGGGCTTCCTAGATGCATTTGTTCTTTGGAGTGAGTGCTAGAAACAGGAACAGCTGAGGATAGGATCACTAATATTTCTATTTTCATAACTCAAACCCCATTTTCATTATTACATCTGGACATCCTGACAGATCACAGACCTGCCGGCATCTGCACATCAGTCTTGTCATCGTGGTCCAAAGGTTGTTACTGACACTGAGACTGACTCACACAACCAAGGGACATTAATTGTTAGGGGCAGCTGTGAGCATTAATCATTAATGCTTTTGAAAATTAAGGATTCCTAAGGAAGGGGTACAGGTGACAAAAACCCAGAAGGACAGGAAAAGAAACTTCTGAAAAGAGGAGAGGGAGGTTTTGGAGGCAACTCAACATTTTTCTGGTGTGTTTATTTGGAAGAGGACAGCTTTTATTGGAAATCAGGCCCCAAAATACTGATGTGCCAACAGGATAGTATGGCTTTGTGCGTGACACATGGTAACCCTGCCTGCCTGCTGTGGTTGCTCTGGAGGGCTGCCAGACTTCCTGGGGAGTTGCTCATTGCTCCTGCTGGACACCCAGGATCCATGTGAAACCTGGAGGACATCTCCTCTCCGTGGCTTTTTGCTCCTCGAGTGGGATTTGCAGAGCTGAGTGCACTCAGTGTGTCACGATGTGAGGGTGGCCTGGAGAAGACACTCTGAATATTTTCAAATAGCTGAATTCTTCTCTTGTTTGTAAGAATCCACCTGTATGTCTCAGATGACGTCTTGTACTTGTGTGTGTCTGTTTTGTTAGGTGGATGACTGGGGCTTTTTTCCAACAAATCCATCTGCATGATTGAGGGAGATTTTAAACATTCATGATTTCTTAGTTGTTACAGTCTAAGCTTGGCCTCCTGTGTGTATTCTGTAGGGGCTGTAGAGGTGTACCTGAAGATAGGATCAGGCTGGTGTTCAATAAATCCTGCTTTTGAAGCCCCCAATCACTCAAACTGTAAAGTAAGTCTGGCAGCTACCTGCCAATAACCTTATAAACAACATTCCTAATGCCCTGACTCGTGTGGTAAACACAGAATCCTTTAGTGTTGGAAACACAACAAATTAGAAGAATCGAGGGGATTCAAGGGTCAGGAAAAAAAAAAAAAAAAAAGAAAAAAGAAAAAAAAAGCAACAAAACAAGCAAACCACATTAAATGAATAGTTTCTAAATAGGGTGAATATAGGAGCCTCAGAAAATCTCTTCTGTCTGTCAGGAGCTTGGTCCCATGCCAACCTGATCTTATCCTGTTTCTTGGGGATCAGTGTCCTAAACATTGTCCTAGAGAAGCACTGGTGGTTATTGCTGGTAGTTGGGAGCATGGATGAGGAAGCCAGGTTGGAGTGGTCAGGATTTGGCCAGGCCGGATGGCAGATTTGCCTCTGATGTGCACTCTGGCTTTGCTCTTCGTTCCCTTGTGCTCCCTCAGGGATCCTGGCCAGGTATCAGCAAGCATCCCACAGTGACTTGTCTGCTTTCCAGAGCATTGCAGCTTGTGGTGTTGTCACCCAGAGCCACCTCCCTCTCACAGAAATGAAGGACAAATGGACCACAGTCCATCTGTGTCCACTTGTAGTGGGGTTTGCCTGTTTGCCAAGCCTGGGCTTTGCTCAGGCTGCACAGCAGCTCTGGGGCCCACATTAGAGATGTGGAGGCAAGACATGATCCTGCTGATCACACAGAACACATGAGGAGTGGTTTTCCCCAATGCCCAGCATGAACCACCCTGCTGGAAGAGCTTCTCTCCTGGCCCTCAGCATCTGGGAACAGGGAGGCAAAACACTGGCCAAAAAAGCACTCCTCACCTGCTGTCTAGACACGATGTTCTGCAGCAGCGAGGGGCTGAAAACAACCTTTGTTCAGGCAATTAAACAGATGACTAAGAGGAGCTAATGACACTTGCAGCCCTCACCATCCCCGTGCTTGAGGAGATGCAGAATTCCTGGCTGGGCTCCTTTCCCTGAGATGAGAGGCTGCCACCTTCCCATGGCTGCCAAACACATGGGAGCTGCTCACCCTCCACGGTGAGATTTGGGATCAAGGATTTGGGGTTTATAAAGTGCTCTCTGAAACACATCCCCAAGAGTGCCATAAAAGCAAGTAATAGTTTATTCTTCCAAAGCTTGTTGCCTGTCAGTGGCAGAGGAGACTCTGTGTTCTGAGTAGGAATAAAGGGTCACAGGGGTGAGCATTGCAGCTTGTTTTCCTAAGGATCTCTGGGAGCATTGAAGCTCATTTTTCTTAAGGAGCTCTTGGACAGGAGCTTGAGAAGGGTTATTCGTTGCATACAGATTCACAGAATTGGAATTGGAAGAGACCCACAAGGATCATTGAGTTCAAATCTTCAGTAAATGTCCTGCACAGAGATCAAACCCACACCCTTGTTGTTATCAGCACCATGCTCTGACCAGCTGAGCTCATCTCAGTGTCAGGAACTCTGGAATTGGGTTTGAACCCATAGTTTGACCTCAGGCACATAAATTTTTATGTTTTCTACAAAAGATTATTGAATTGTTCAGCAGCCCTCCAAAACTGCATTTTTTTTTTCCACCTGACTCAATTAGACAACTGTGAAAGAGGATTAATTGCTCTGAAATCAATAGTGCAGCAGAGCTATTGCTGACATCAGCACAAAATAATGTCAACACAGGGAAATGCAGATTCGGTATGGTAATCTAAAACAGTTTTATACTATTTGCATACACATAAGTACTTTTTTACACTCATTTTATATCTATTACAATGATTTAATGGAAGTCAGTGTAGACTCACACTACAACAACTGAGAGAAAAATTTGCTTGCATAGAATAAAAGGTCATTTTGCAAATCCATCCCTGAAACACATGTCAGTAAAGGCGAATATGAACAATGAGTTTTCCCTAACTGGCTAAAAATACTTGCTTTCACACTCTACAATAGTAATCGATTTGGACATGTGGTTGGGGCTTTGAGATGATCTAGTAATTGATTTTAAAACAGATGGCAGCTGTCAAATAAGCATTTGTATTTATTTGATGTTTCTATGAGAACCCTTGGGATTTCAGTATCTCAGTAGTCTTTGTTTTCCTCTTTTCCTAGACCCTCTTGCTGTTCTCTGATCTCTTTTCCTCTCATGTTCTTTTGATACGTCCTACTGACAACTTCTTTTGAGCTTTCTTTCCCAGCATAAGCCACAGCCTTTATGTCAGGCTTTAATATCATTTTGCTTAAAATTCCTTTTTATTACCAGTTTTAATAAAACAGCAAAATCTCTTCAGCACACCAAATACTTCATGATCTGAGCATCAGCTACAACACATCACACAAACAGAACCATTGGTTTTGCTCCCCAGAATTGCTGTGAGCTCCCCAGAATTGCTGTGCTTTGCCAAATCAGCAATAAATAATGCTGGTCCTGAGAGCTTTTTAACCTTAAATTGCTGATGTCTTTGAATTATTTTTAAATTTGGTTTTTTTAGTGATAGAAAAGAGATGGTACAGGTCAGACTATCAGACGACTGGCCTGTCCAAGCATCTTTGTGTTGTGCAAGTCTCTCTTTCTGTTAACTCACACTTGAAAATTACAAGCTATTTGTGTCTTCTGACAAGAAAACCCAGGAAAAGGTGTGGGTTTTTACTTGAAAATTATCTTTTTTCTCAGTTTTTTCTCCTGATATCATTGGAAGTAATCTCTAAGCTAGCAGTGGATTTCTCAGTCAGTCAGTGGTGAAGGCTTCATCTTTTCCAAACAGCAAGCCAGAACTTTCCCACCTTCAGCAGAAAGGCAAAATTCACAAATATGACCCAAGATGGACAAAGGCTGCAGAACTAGTTGGATTTTAGAAAAGCTTGAAGAAACCTCTGTGGCCATGGCATTTACATGTACGTGTTTATTAGCTAAGAGGAACTCTGCCAGTCTGTGCAAGCCTGGGAAGTGGATTTGTCATGGAAATGTCTTTAGAAATGCCCCAGTGGCAGATTATGGTTCAGAACATTAAAACCATCTCTGTGGATTTCCAAATGTGGTGCATACAACAGTTCTTTTTCCAGAACCTGCTGGTTGCCAGAGAGGTTGCATAAAATAAAGGCCTGGGTGCTTTTCCCTGCATTGAGTCTATCAAGGAAGTCAGAGGTCTGAATGCACTTCACTGGGACTGTTCAGTGCTTAGACAGAGGTGGAAATTATAATTATAAATGGTTGAGTTCTATGGCTAAAGTTGCTATACAAGTACAAAAAGGAATGGCAAAATCCACTCCTGAAGATCCCTCCAGGACTGGGGTGGATGTTATCCATGGAGGAATGAGCCAGAAGATTTTTGGGATCTCTTCCAGATTCATTTGCTATGATTCCTTGGGAAGTTTGTTACCTGAAGTGAGATAAAAGTCTCCCATTTCACTGCTCTTGCAAGTGCTGCAGGAATTAAATTGCAGTTTGAAACAATCTGGTGGCTGCTTAACTTTATACATGCTGGGCTAATTTTTGATGACAGACCTACTAGAAATGTCCACCCAACTTCTGATCCACTGTTCAGTCTTTCCAGGGGTTACCCACATGGTATCATAGCCAAATGCTACATCTAATCCCACTGATACCTCAAGTTTCAGCTTTCATGTTTTTCAGATTCTGTGCTGCCTAGGGGTGCAGTTCTGAGCCTCGTATTAAGTGCTGGTGAGCTCTCTTCACAGAGTAGGGAGACAAAACAAATCCTTTTCCTGCTGAAGACCAAGGACAACTTTCAGGCCCAAAAGCACAAACAAGGGTGGGCTGGAGGGAGGAACAAAAAGGATGGGACCTCACAACCTGAAGCTGTAATTGGACAATTAAACCCCAATATACAAATGGACCAAAACTTATAAAAATGTAAGATCCCGTGATTGGTCAGACATTTTGTGACCATTCTAAGTCTACACTTAGAAGCCCTGGTCAGGCCCTGTCCTGCCCAAGGTGAATCCTAAAGGCCTTCCAATAAACACCTACTTTATTCTCTAGCTCTGTCCAGTCTCTGTTTCAGGTCAGCCTTCCCAAGGCATCACCATCTTAACCACAGCCTTTTACTTGGCAGCTGAGAACCCCTGCAAGGGACTTCTCATTCTGCTCCCTGATGGTGAGCAGGTGAGCCTCCATCAGGAAACACATCCTTCAGAAGACATGACATTCCCACTTTGGGCAGCCTGGTTCTTCCTGGAATGCAGCAACCTTGAATTCAGCTCAGGGAACCTTCCTCTCATCACACCTCTGTCATTTCCTCCAGTTTCTTCTCTCCTCCAATGATACTGAAGTCTCTAAGATGGATACCCAGTTGTCACTGAATATCCTGTGACCTAGGACTTCAAATTCTCCTCCTGAGGGTCTGTTAACTTAGAAGGCTGTTTGTTCCACACAGCTTTGAAATGATCATTCAGTTGAGCCTTACTCAACTAGAAAAATGGGTTAAAATACACATCCTGTAACATTCCCTGAGCACAAACATGTCACTGGATAATGCATGTCCCCACTGAGGAGTCACTACTCATGAGCAGGATCACCCAGCTGGTTCAGAGTGATTCATTACTGGATGTGCTGAGGTGGAATAAGCACTGACTTGTCTCAAACCCTGTGCTTGAACCCAGCCAGCAGGTCTGAACAGCCCTTGTTTTAAGGCAACCATACACTTTCACTATTTTTCAACTGTGCATGCCCTGTTGGGGCTGCCAAGCAAAACTGTGGAGAAAGAAGGAGCACAAAGCCACCAGGATCTGACTGTGAGGAATGTCAGCAGCTCACTCACAGCATCCTGACATCATGTAGCACTCAGCAACTCTAAGCTCTGGGGAAGAGGGCAGAGCTTTGACCAATTATCACTTTATGCTCTTAGTCAGGAGGTCATGATCCAAATATTTAGGGGGGGCTTTACTATTTAAGGAGAACCTGTGTTTTCATACATATGAGGAAGGATCTGAACTAACTTTAGAAAGACTCAGCAGTATTGAATGCAGCTGATTTTCAGAGCATGTGCTAAATGCAAACACAAGGAATAAACTCTCTCCAAGAACAAATTGTCTGCAAATCATTTTTTCTTTCAGCTGAAAGAACTTTCTGGTACTAATCCATTCTACAGTTCATGAGAATGTTCTCAGGTTTGCTAAAACTAACTGATCTCTCTAATAACAGCAAAGTCCTGGCTCTGTTTCAAGGCAAAGGTTCACTCAATTAAATCTCATTAACAGAGGACCACAAAACCTGCACTAAAACCTTTCTGGGTATGTGACCTTCAGCAGAACTGCTTCATTAAGTCTGAGATCCTGGAGAAAATGTTTGCTGAATAAAGTCATTCCTAATTAATGTTAAAATGTCAAGGATTCATCTGCCATCCATCTTTACTCCTTTTCCTTTATGTTCTTCATTATCTCTTTAATGGGCAACCAATATAAAAGTCAAAAGCAGCATCTTTTAAATGTACATGTAACAGGTGGGACAATGCAGCAAAGCAAATTTGCCAGATGTGCTTTCTCATGAAACGTTTGTAACTTCCTAAATATCTTTCCAAAACCCCACTTACATGCTGCCATTAAGCATTGATTAATCAATTTGTTATTTCTGAAAACCGTAAGTATCAAAGTTGAATTTTCCCTTGCACCCTTTCTGATGTTACCTTGAATTTTATTCCAAGCCATATGCAAGTCTTGATTAACAAAGTGTTTATTTACCCTGTGATGAATATAATTGTCTGTTCTCCAAGGATTCCTCATCCTATATATATATATATATATTTTAATTAAACAGTGTCTGCTGAGTTTCTACTCTTCAGACCAGAGGGATGTCCTGGTTGGACTGGGGGGGTCATCAGAGAGTGGTGTATAAACCTGGTGGGTCTGAACTCAGAAAATCCTCATCCATTTTTCCAGTGACCAGTGGTGGCAGCAGTCTTTGGAGCTCCCTGGACCTGTGCAGCAGGACTTCATGGTGAAGCCTCAGAAACACTCTGCAACCTCTTTAATTTTTATTCTCACATTAAAGTAATGGGACCCATCTTCCTGCCCATCAATCTGTACAGCATATGCAAGCCCTTCTGGTGGTTTAAATAGGAATGACTCACATGATATTAAGCCTCTTAATGAAAATGGATTACATTATTGTCTTTCACAAAATGGGAGGTTTAAAAAGCCAAGTTAATGTCTTCCAAATGTCAGTAACTGGAGACACTTTGGACCAAGAGTGAATTTTATAGCTTTTCTGCAGATCTATAAGATGAACTCATCTTTACAATGAAGTATATTAGATGATATGAAAAGTATTAGAAATTAGAGGTTATTTGAATTTGAATTTAATGAGAACTAGATTCTGCCAGTACTAATTTCACATGATGGCAATATTGTTTTCTCCTTACATACTTGAACTCTGACGTGTTGGCATTGGCATCCTTCTGAGCACCTTTTCAATGGCAACTATATTACTGAAATCTCAAAAATCCCAAAATTCAGTGGTATAGAGGATCAGGCTCTAACCCTGGCTACCTATGGCAAATTGCCTTGCAACAGTGATTTAAAAAAATTTTGAAATAGGGATAAAAGTCAAGATGGTATTCAAGACACAGACACTAAGGCCTGCTATCATGTTTTGAAGTTCCAGCCTTTCATAACTTACAGAAAATTTCTCTATTTATTTATTCCCAACAGGCAACAGAACTAAGAGATATTTAAATTGTTACTGAAATACTTGTATAAGCCCTGTTTGAATTGATTGATATGTGTCTAGTCTGATGTTGTGAACCCTAATCATGTGCAGGACACATGGCAGGAGCAGCAGGGCCTTTTATGCTGTCATGAGTGTGTGTACTAATATGAACAATCTGATGTTTCTTCAGCAAAGGTAATTAAGGCTAATAACCTATAAATACAGAGTAATTGTTATCAATTGTGTTCATTTGTGTATATGGCATAATTTGATGAGTATTTTTGATTGATATTCCTGTGGCATCCTCCCTGTGCTGTGATTAGGCTGGGATTTTCATATCTGCACTGTTTCATTTATTGCTAACTAGTAATTTACCTCTAATAGCCTTTTTTTTTTTTTTTCTGTTCTCTCTCTATTTTTTTTTTTTTTAATTAGAGGAGATCTTGAAGACTCACATTGCTCATTGGTGGTCTCCTGATGGCACCAGGTTGGCATATGCAACAATTAATGCCTCCAGAGTCCCCACCATGGAGATCCCAATATACACAGGCATGCTTTACCCTACTGTTAAAACATACCATTATCCAAAGGTAAGGGAAAATAAAATAATCAGTCCTGCTGCTCTATCAGACATAAATAATTGTTTAATTCCAGTAGTTTCAGACAGGAGATTAATAATGCACACTCATAAGCAATGAAAATAAACAGATCCAAGGGAAGATTAGCTGTTCCCCAGTGGAAATCAGTGCCTGTGGTCTCCATTGCTCTTTAGCTGCACTTGTAAAATCGAACTTTCCTGGTTCTATGAGAATTAGTAGCTCTACATACAAGGAAAATAAAATTTTAAAATCCATGCTCTTTATGCCCACAAAAGTAATTGTACTTCCATGCTGGAACAGATGGAAGCTGGATGGTGTCTGAGGGTTTGAAATTTCTATATTTCCATATTTGGATATGTTTCTATATTTAGATATCTTTCTATATTTAAATACATTTCCATATTTAGATGCTAGATGATAGATTAGATAGACATGCACATACATACATATATTCTTTATTTAGATAGATTCTCTTTTGTATAGAAAGAAAATGTTGTATTTGGGCTTCCTTAGAATATTCAGGATGGCCTAATGTCAGAGGAAACATTGATTGTAGAGATTTGCTGTGCCTGAAAGACAGCAAAGACTGAAGAGCCGATCTCCCTTTGACTGCAGAGACCTGCAGTGGGTGCCTCTCTCTAACACAGCTCTCCACAGCTCTCTGTCTGGGCACAGACTCACTGCTGCTGTTGTTGCTGTAATTTCCTGCTCTAAAGCAGTGCTGGGGTGTCTGCTGCAGTCATTCCTTCTGGGTTTCTTGCTTTAAGCACTGATTGCCTAAGGCCTCACATGCTGGTCCAAATTGAACCATAATTTAACAGGAGAGATACCCACATCTGTGCAGGTTTTGTGGAAATCACAATGGTTCAGCAGGGGATGTTCTTTCCTACAGTACAAAATGAATCAGTATTTTACTGTATCAGCCATCATCCTGTTAGACAACCTTTTGTCAAAAGGCGCAGGAAACAGCAAAATTTCTAGTTGCCATGAAAAGTTGGATTTTTCACTAAGGTTAGAAATGTCCTGAGTAAAATTGCCCTTTGTTTGTGCCTCTCAGCCTCTCCACAGCTCTGTGCCACATCCTTAGATCTCCCTGGGAAAGACCACAGCAGTCCAATCCATATCCTGTTCAGTGGGAATTCTTTTTATAATCCATGGGGGTATAATAAATCAAAACCATTCTGTATTGTATGTGATATGGTAATTTATTCTTTTTTAAAATCCAGGCTGGAATGGAAAATCCAACGATTTCTTTGCATGTGATTGGTCTGAATGGACCCACTCATGACCTGGAAATGACTCCCCCAGATGATCAGAGAATGAGGTAGGTTCTTTTTCATCCTTGAATGCTGGCCCCAGTTCCCTTGGGGTTTTAGATCAGAGCCTGACTTTTTTCAAGCTCATTTTACTGTTTTTAACACTGGACCTTTCTCTGCTGCTATCAAAAAGTTTCATTTTGTGTAAATCTGCTTAATTTTTTTTTTTTTCAAATTACTTGTCTTTTACCTGTATTTTATAGAACATTATATTAGAACAATTAATAACTCTTAAACAATCCAAATCTATTTATGCAAAAGAAGATGTATGGCCTGTGGCCAAACCAAATGGACATTTGCCTTTCAAAATACAACTTCAGGCCTGTGTACAGCAGGTGGGAATTCAGGATCACAGTATCCCCATCACAGTACCAGAATGGTGGCTCCTGAACAAGATAGTTTCTCTTTAGTAGCATTCTCTGTAAACAGAGAGACTCAGAAAGGTTTTAATTACAGCAATAACTTCCGACTGCAGGATCCAAGTGCTGTTCATAAATTTGTTCTATATGGTTATGGCTGGCCATAATTTATTTTGCTGCAATCAATATTGCAAAATGATGCAAAATACATGATAATTAATTTGAGCCTGTATATTTCATCAAAACCATGGCAATTGCCATCTCTAGGGATGATAGTAGTGGTGCTGCCAGAGCAATAGGGGTGTCTTTTCATTATGCATATGTTTTCTGAAGTGAGAGGATTAGTGTGATAAAATTTTATTAAAATAGGCGAGAGGGATGTACTGTACATTCAGTTACAGAAGGGAGTTTTAAGAAAGCAGGGGAAGCTGGTGATAAGGATCTTTCCAGCAGACACGTCCTCTCTGAAGCATTTCAGTGTGCCCAGTGCAGATGATATATGGACAGAGTGGTATTTCGTGTTCTTTTTATCTGGAGCAAAGTGATTTAGTACAATTAATAAAGCTGATAATAAAGTGGAGATATGCCACCGCCTTTTTTCTTTCAAAATTGAAAGAAGCCAGAAATTTTCCACAGGAATTGGATATTTGTCAGTAAAAAACCCAAACCAAAACAAAACAAACAAAGCAAAGCTGATGATGGGAAAACATATTTGGGGGTGAAATGTACAGTATTGATCACTTGTCCTTTTAAAATATTTTTCATTATGAACATTTTTGTCAAGTTTTCTCCAGTACTGTGCTTTTCTGTGAAAAAAAAGAACGTGAGGGGGTTGAAATTGAAGGGGAAAAGTAGTACTATAACATTTATTGCCTGACAGGCATTTTTTATTTTGGTGAAAACCACCTCAAGAATTTCATCAGCAGATGATCAGAATTGGATCATGATCCAGCTTATTTCTCATATTTGCATCTCAGGTGGCAAACTGAGGGATGATACTATCTCCTTCAAGTGAAGAAATCATCACTGGCCCTTGCATGGGCCAGAAACAAATAAATAATGGAAAAACTCAGACAGCTCCAGTCTGGATCTGAAGAGCTGTCTGTGCCCAGGCACCATGGCTGGGCTGCTGCCTGTCCCTTGGCCTGCAATAAATCACTGTTCTTTGTGGTGCTTGTGGCCTTATTACCATGGTCACACTGTAGGTATTCATAGTGTAGAATCACACCTCATGTTTGGGATTCCTGCCCCCAGGAAGCAGCTGTGGAAAGCTGGGGCATGAACAAGGGTGCTGAGGAGTAATCTCAGTCTCTGACGATTGCAAACCAACAATGTCTTTACTGGGATGTGGAAATCCATTGCAAAACTCTGGACGGCTTCACCCTTCCTGACAGGGCTCAGACAAGGTGTCCCTTCCCTTTTGCTCTGATGTGGATGTCTGTAAATGGTCAAGGACCTGCAGGTATAGATTTCATTCTATGTAAGAAACAGGTTCTCCCTTAAATCAGCTCCCCATAAAATGTGGGGCAGGTCAGGCAGAGAAGGCTTGGGAATTGCACCGATTTCCCATTTCTCTCCACTGGCTGCTCAACCAGTGCAGCTGCAGGAGCAGCAGCTGTTTAAAATTAGCGGAGATGAATCACACCTTCTTGTCTCATTTTCCTCTGCAAAATGGGAACCATAAAACTTGGGTGTCCTATAGAAGGGATGTGAAGGGAACTAAATGAAATAAAAGGCTCCACACTACTCACAAACTAGAATAATGACTACAGGTATCTGCAGTTATCTGTGGGCTGGGTTTTCCATGGTCTTCATGGCCAGAAGATGTATCAGAGAGAAACTGAGGCTCCATGCTCTTCTCTGGGGTGGTAGGCAAGACCATGATCCTCCTAAAATAATAATTAAAAGTTCCTGAGAAAGAACTGTGGCTCTTGTGTTCAAACAGTGAGAGGGATGTAAAAACTGAATATATGTCCTTGAAACTTTAAATTGAATTTATGGAAAAAATGCTTCAAGCCACAATAAGTTACTAAAATCACGTTCCTTTTCTGGGGAGACTGAATCTGCTCCTTTCATTTTGGAGACAAAAAAAAAAAAAAAAGACAGTTATACAGTTTAATTTTGCTGTGTTGTTTGGGTTTTGTTTGTTTTTTTCCTCTTAGGGCCTACACTGTTGCTGATAAAGAGTAAAATTACAGTTTTATTTCAGGCTCTAAATTTCCAGACTGCTGTTGTCTCACCTGGGCATATCCTTCCCCCCAGTGCAGTGGATGCAAGCATTGAGACCTTTTGTTCCTTTTTCCCGCAGCCAATTTCAGGCACTAAATATTACTGAAAAGTACAAAATCAATTTCCAGCTTGTTATTTTTCTAGGCAAACAGACCTTTGTGCTTTTGCCCTTTCTCTTCAGTATATGCAGGAGCTCTTGCCAGAACTCAAAGGACTCTCCAGCGACACAGTGCATTATTTCCAAAGAGAGCAACAATTCCTTATACATATTTTATAGCAAACAAATGAACTAATAAATTTTTTATAGACTGTATGCTGTAAAAAGTCATATTATACTTTAAGGATGTCTTGGCCCACATGGCCCAGCAGTATATTAAAACATCACCAGCTCTGGCAGTTCAGCCAGAGTTGTGCCCTACAAATGAAGTGGTGGAGCCCTGAATTGCTGCAGAGGTGGACATCTGGTAGCACCATGCCCTGGCTCTGAGAAGGCGACCATCAGTGAATTTATTCCTCTGTTTTCCAGCCCAGCATAAGTGGTTGCAGTCCTCACTATTGCACAGGACTTTTCCTGAAGATATTGATTACAGACAGGACTGTGCAGCCCACACCCATGATTTACTCCAAGTATCATCACAGCCTGAATATGTCCAGCAATAAGATGGTGCAGGGAGTGTTGGAGGGCAGTTTTGTTCATGCAAACTATCTCTGCTGATGTCTTTGTGGCAACTAGTTGCACCTGCTTTACAGAAACCCTGTGTTGCTCCAAACTCTATCCATCTTACTATTTGTCTTTTAATGCAACACTCCTGGACACTTTGGTGTGTAGCTGGCATACTCTGAGGCCATCAACTTTTTATAAGCATAAACACTCCAACCATTGATAGTGATGGGTCTGAGTCAGCTCAGGTTAGTGTGCTCAGAATGGAAATGGTTTGCAATTACTTTTCCACCTGTGCGTAAATTTGTAGCTCCAGGCAGTTCAATCCTTCTTGGAAGACAGAACAGCTTGAAAGATTCTTTATCTCTGTATTCGTCTCTTCTTTGAAAATAATTTCCAGAAGTGGCAGATAAAACACCTGCACAGCCCTAAAAATGTCATTTTTAGGGGTTGAAATCCATACATAAAGCAGCCTAGAGACGTCAGGACACGATGTTCTTTAAAACCACGGCTCTCTCCTGGACTGTTGGCCTGCAGCAGCCCCTGACTGCTCTGCCACGTGGCAATTCATTAGGATGGCAGCGTGGTGACCTGGCCTGTGTGTGTCTGTGTCTGCAGGGACTACTACATCACCATGGTGAAGTGGGCCACCAGCACCAAGGTGGCAGTGAACTGGCTGAACAGGGCCCAGAACGTGTCCATCCTGACGCTCTGCGACGCCACCACGGGGGTCTGCACCAAGGTAGGGGAGGTTTGCACAGAGGTCACTCACCATCAGTGCTCACAGCCCACTCAAGGAAAAACTATTTAACTTCTTTTACATGACGAGAAGTCAGCTGCAACACATTAATTTAGGCAGACAGAATATAAACAATGTTCACAATTTTTAATTCTTTTTTTTTTTTAACACCCAGAATTCCAAGAACACTCCAAGTGTGTTTGAGGGAGAGTGATTACCTGTCTTGAAATACCTTTATCCAGACACAAGCTCGCATACCTCAACAATTTGCAACCTAAACATCTTTGCAACATTCTAGCTGCATTATATGTATTTAATGGCATTAAAACCAGCTCATGCTTATCTACACATATCTTAATTGTAGTTAATTCATCCCTTCTATGAAAGCACAAATACAAATGGTGTATTGATATAAGATGAGCAGATTCCATCATTTAAACTGGCACGTGTTTCCACTGCATAAAATTGTTCTAATACCCCCATCCCTTGAAAAAGATTATGCAATTCTGTGCATAGAGCATGGTGAGAAGTTTTTTTCTTAATAACTTCCCTTTCAGCTTTTATTTATTTCTTAAGAAGATTTATTTCTTTGGAAAATAATACATCTTGTGGATTTGTGTGTTTTGTCTGTATGTGTAAAATGCTTTTTTGATCTAGTGAATGCTTATCCATCAGGGAGGAAAGTCAAGAAAAGCAGCCTCTGGATTCCACTCCAGAAGCACATATTTAAACAGTTTCTTTGCATTTCTGAGCAACCTTTCAAATCCAATCCAACAGCTTCCTGCACTGATAGGCAAAATACGATATATGACTAGCATGATATTAATCATCTTTTTGTGTTTTAGAAACATGAAGATGAGAGCGAAGCCTGGCTGCACAGACAGGTAAGAGCGATCTTCTCCTTGTGGTCAAGTTTTTGGTAGGATAATTGCTTCATTGAGTTTTTCCCCAAAGAGAAAAACTGATTCCCAGATTTGAGAGAGATTCTTGGAAGCTGGGATAATCTGTAGAACAGAAAATAACTTCTCAGTAACAAACAAGTTCTTAGTAAAGATGTCATCCATTCTGGTAGGTCCCATAGTCCTTAGCCTGCAATTCACTTGTATTTAAAAGAGATGAAAAGCTGATGTGGGTGGAAAATCACTCACTGGCAGTATCTGAATAAGACTCATCAGCCTCAGAGGCAATCCTTCATACCTTGCCCTGACACTGATGATGATGGTTTAAGTGCTATGGTGGTTGTTTTCTGGTCATTTTATAAAGAGGACCTCTGTCCATCCAGAGACAAAATCATGCAGGTAGACTGTTGAGTCACTTAAATATCACATATAACTTGTCCAGGAGTCAGTTTGTGAAGGGACCTCAGCTTAGATGAAGCTGTTCTTGAGAGAGAAGCTGTGATCTCAATTCAGCCACAACACTGAACTGTTTCTCAAGCCCTGTGTGAATGCCAGACAGGGAGCAGCATGCCACAAAATACCTTGTTTGATGTATTTTTCCAAGTCCAGATTTAAAGCATTTCAGATTTTTGTCTCAGCCTGTTCAGAGGAGCCAAGGCCCTGTAGAAATGTGAACTACATCAGTTCACAGCAAGAACAGTGCTCTCCTCTTTTCCAGTGGCTGTCCTGCAGCAATGAGCTGTGTGTGATCCAGATGAAAGTCGATTGTATGGGGAAATAGATCTTGTGCTCCAAGCATTTCAAAGTCTTTTTGCTGATAGAGAGTTAAAATGATGCTGAAATATTCTTTACATTCATAAGGACTGTATTGGCTTGAGTAGGAAACAAAAGCTTAAAAGACAGGCTAAATCAAGGGAAAAGTTAAATTGCCCAGATATTGTATATTATGAAAAAACCAAAAAACAAAAAAACCCCAAAAACTTAACATGCTCTGTTTATTTTATAAGCTTGAAGGCAATAGCAGTAAAACAGTCCTTTCATTGCTATTTGCTGCAGTATAGTAGAAGTTGTGTTTTATATTATTAATACAGTACAGTGGAACTTGTGTTTTTACACTGCTGTGGTTATTTAGCCACCTACCACGTGGACAGGCATTAAAAGATGGTGCTTTATCCTCAATATCTGAAGTAAATGGTCTGTCAGTCTCTAATGAGCCTGCTCCAGGGAAATACATTTTGTTTTACTACATCTCCAAAAAGCATATACTTAGTTTGAGAGCACACACTTAGTTGGATATTAGAGAAGGGTGTTCATTACAGCCAAATGAGTCAGACATCTCAGTGCTAAACTAAAATAACATTTTCTATGGACTTTGGAGACATTTGATTGCATCCTTCAAAAGCTTTTGTAGGAGTCTGAAGAATTATATAGCTCTTTTGCCTGTATTCCTGACAACAAAATTACTTAAAATTCTAGTTTTGACTGAATATGATTACTGGGATAATTGTATTTTCTATATTTGCCATTTATTCGATGACACATTAATCTAGATAACTGGAAAGGTATTTTCATGGCATGTGTGCCTGACAATGAGGATGATGTGAAAATGTTAAATGCTAGTTTGGGTCCACTAATCTCTTCAAGAAGGAGATGAACTGCACATCAGGCAGCTGCTGCAGGAGCTCAGGAGTGTGGCTGGGCTCAGGATGATGTCTCCTTGGTTGAGACATTTTGATACAAGTATTTGCAAATGAGCCAGGTGCCCTGTCCCCTCTGGGGCAGCCAGGGTGGTGACAGTGGGGTCACACTGGCCAGGGCTCAGCCCACCACAAACACCTCCTTTTGAGAAGTGTCCCAATTTTAAATCAGTAGGACCAAGGAATCCAACTGCTTGCCTCTTTCTTTAAAATACTCCTTCAAAAATTCTCCGTATGCATGGTTTGAAATCATGCACAGGTTTTACCTTTTTCCTGGGAGTTTAAGGGATCCTCAAAGAGGGACAAACAGTCAGCTGGGAGTAGGAGACAAGAAGATTCTCACCAGGGACATGAGGGGGTCTCCAAGGATGACAGGGTTGACTTTTTTCAGCTGTCTGAAATCCTGGGAGTTCTGAGATAAAGCATTCAAGCCACGAATTTGAATTTTGTTGTTGTAGTAGTTTGGTGACTCAGTGGCATTTAAAAGTCTGTGTGTGGAAGATCATCGTAAACAATCTCACATTTCCTTCTGGGCTTAAGTTTATGAATACATTTTATACAAGTCCAAAACCTTTGGAGGCCTCTCTCCAACACAGGCGAAGAGAAATAATGCAGCCACTCCCTGTGCAGCTGAAAACTGGGATAAACTACCTAAAGTATAATGAGAAATACACAGTGTTTACACAGGATTTGCTAGAAAGTTTCTGTCAGTCTTTGCCAGGTGAGGTAAAACATGTTCACTAAAACTGTCCAGGGATTCTGGAAGTTTATACTTTTTTTGTTTATATACTTGCTTGTGCACCTCTGAGCACAAGAGCCAGACTGAACTTCACTCATACTATTGCTTAAACACACAAACTGTTTGAAACACTAATTATCTGTAAACAATTTTGTTTCAATTTTTTGTGAAGAAGCCATTTTCCAATAGTAGTGGGGATGTTCCAGACACCTCCACAGTCATATACAGGCAATGAGTCAGCAAGGGAGAAATTAGATAGTTTCTGAGCACCTGCTGAAGAGAAACTTTACTGGCATTTTAATTGATTTATTTATTTAATTGTGAATGTGGCCTGAAAAAAAAAAGTTAATTATAACTTTTTTTATAATTATAACAGGGTGCAATTGCAACTCCATCAAAGGCTGCAGTCTTTGACATTGATGTTGGCAGGACCAGGAGATTACCATAAAATTGTTTAGAGCCCTGTTACCTCCAAAACTGCCTGCGTGGGCTGGCTGCCCTCCCCTGATAATAGTTTCTTTGAGTAGCATTTTTCTTTCCAGTCCTCCTATCTCCCCAGTGTTTCAGATGACCTCAGTCTGAAGCTAAAGACTCACTCTCTCAAAAGGTGGAGATGCTGAAAACCTGGCACCTTTTTACTTTTACTACTCCCTTGCTTTAAACCTGCATGGTAACCCAGTAATGATTCTTACACGTAGTTAGGAAGAGGTATGAAAAGAGATTTTTAAAATGACAACAGACTTCAGAGGAACTTGCAAACAGGACCCATTTTTTTCACTCTGTAAAGCCCTTTTGCCATGCAATTACCCCATAACTGACCTAATTTTGGCCCAAAGACAAAGGATGCAGCAGAAATAGGACCCAGAGCTCCATAACTCAAATACCCAAATTCATCTACCAGAGATAAAAAAGCAGCTCCTGGCTACAAACAATCATTTTTGGTGCTTAAATGAGGAGTTCCCACTTCACCCAGTGGAGGGGATCTGTGCCAGGAGATATGGGATCCTCTCCAGTTGTTGACCCTGGTTTTGGTGCAGCTGCCCTGGCTGCAGAGATGGCCACAAAGGTGTGATGCACCCAGCCACAGATGAGGACAGGGGTGAGGATGATGCTTGGCATTGCCCCAGGGCCTGGGTGTGTCAGGAGATGGAAAAACATCTTCCCCCTGTGCCCTAAAGAGGAGGTGACTGCATTGTCCCATTAGACAATGGGTGTTTTTGTTGGATTTAAACAAAATGTTCACCAATACGCAAGGGATTAAAAGAATTCATTCTTTCAGCAGTCACACCCATCTGTTTATCAGAACTATGGGCCTGTGACACTGAAAGTATTGGGGCATTTCACTGAAACAATAATTGCCAACACAGCAAAATCATTAATTCTGGGATCTGGGCGAAGGTGGATCAGACAGAGAGGGCAGGAGACTGCTGAGGAAGGGAAAATGCATCAGAGAATCAGTTGGAAAGGTTTCAGTTATTCAGATTAATTTGTTTCCTTTTTAAAACCTGAGGAGGAACCAGAAATTCGTAATTCTTGTGGAAGTAAAACTGTCAGTCAGTAATAAAACCAATATGCAAAGAATCTGCTTTACCAGTGATTTCTGTGAGGAAATGTGTGGAGTCCAGCCAAGAGCATGGAGCAGAACAGGAGCTAGGAGTGTGTTGAGCACAGACAAACCAGTTTGGAGCTGCAATCTGTGGTGCTGAATTTTGCTGATTGTTTGACCCATGTTAATGTGTGGGTGGTTTTGGTGGAGCTGTACTTCTGTGTCCACTAATCTTTCATAAATTCAAACTCACCATAAGTCAAAACTTCCTAACATTCCATACCTGCTGCAGAGTAAAACTATTGTCTTTTACTAGAACTAAACTGATCTATTATTTTCAAGGAGGGCTGTTCTGTTCTATTATTGTGGGATTCAGTCAAAAATAGTTGAAAAAAGGCTCGGACAGCTCATATCACATGCAGAATATTTTCATTATTTGCCCATTGTAGCTCCCTAAATTATAAAATCCTGTTCCAAGAGAATTTCAGTCTGTCTCCCCATTTACCACCTGGGTAAGTCATCATCTCTGTCACAAAGTTTGGACTACATTCATGTGTTGCCTTTCCAGCAGTGGAACGTGCAAACAGGCTGAGTGCTAAAACCTCACATCTGTCACCTGTGCCACGAACCTCCTTCCCCTGTAGCTCTGAATGAACCTCAAACTCATCAGCACAATGCCTGCTCTGGCTGGCAGAGACACATTGCTGGAATATATAATGCAGGAGGCACAGATACAGAAATGGAGGGTGAACTCATTGCTACCTACCTCAGGAAAGGAAAACCTGTCGAGCAGAAGGGTTGCCTGAGCTATCACAGTCATTAGTCAGTGAGGTCTTTCCTGTCATGAAAGACATTTGGAAATAATACAGAGTTTCGTGTTTCAGGTTCCAGAACAATGTCAGAAACAAATGAAACCATTATTTCATAGAGCTGCAACAGGCTGCGAACGGGCACATTTTAAAATACACTGAAAACATAAGCAGGGGAAAATAAAAGGCAAAAGAACAGTTTGAACACCTAATAGAGCACTGACAAATCTGATAAAGAGCAGAAAAGAATTAATCAGTAAAGAACAAAGGAGCAAAGGAACATAGAGTAAGAATAATGAGTTAGCTTATGGGAAATAAAAATGTTTATTCCTTTGCTGTGCCATAAGTCTCCCTGTACAATCAGGTACATGCTGGTACCTTGGCATGCAGAAAGTCAAGGCATTTGATTAACACTGAACTGCAGAGGACCCAGAAGAGGCTGGCAGCAATCTCCTTGTTGATTGCCCTGGATAAAGAAAGGTTCACAAATCCCGGCCAAGGAAGGGCTCACCCAGCCACAGAAAATCCTGATATCACAGGACAGCTTCAACAGAGGTTCAGCTCATTATTCAATCTAGTTGAGACTTAGCTTCATGTAGCTCCTGTGGTAGAGTGTTCCTGTGTCCTAACACATGAGCACATCTTTCTGCCTTCCCTGGTAATCTCCTGTTCAACCATTTCATGTCGTGGAGACTTCTCATGTGCCTCAGGGTTCTTGTCCACAAAAAGAAGACCCCCTTCCAGGAGATGCTTGCTTGCCACGTGTGGTGTTTGATTTTCCTTCCTCTGAGTCTCTTCTATCTCTGGGTGAAAGTTCTGGTCACCCAGTAAAAGTCAATCACCACGTTCACCCAGGATCTCTGTGTCAAAGGGAGTTCTGCAGGAGATTCTCTCCTCCATAAATAATTCAGTGAGATAAGCATTTGTAAGAAAGTAGAAAAAGACAGCAGTTAGATGCTGTTCAGTTGTGTCTCCTCCAGGACAGGAACAGAGAGGTTCTTCCAGCAGGGTAAACAGGGTTTGTCACACCAGTTCTAAAGGCTCCAAGTGCCCTGAGCAGTCAGCTGTACATGTGCACTTTGGATTTGTAAATGGGAATTGACTTTTTAGCCAAGGAACTCACCTTGCTGCCTGTCCTCCCACAGCTGGAAGGTGCCTGCTTTCCCAAGAGCGAGAAGCAATAATGCTCAAAACTTTCCTCAGTTTTCAGCGGGCTCTTTGTTTACCCTCAGTTTGCTGCCAAAGAGCACTTTCTATTTTGCTGTGAATTAATTTTACAGGGCGTTGGAGTGCTGAGCAATTCCAAATGCAACCAATTAACACTAATGCACCCCTTAATTTTGCTGCTTGTACAGAATGAAGAGCCCGTTTTTTCCAGGGACGGTCGGAAGTTTTTCTTCGTCCGGGCCATTCCCCAGGGAGGACGTGGGCATTTCTACCACATCGCCATGTCATCATCACAGGTGACTCACTGCTGCTCTTCTGGGTCTCACCTGAGCCAGAGAGCAATAAAAAAGTGCTGTCTGTGCCTGCAGAAGCGAGATGGGGAGGTGCAGATGTAAAAAAAAAGTCTTGTGGATAAAAGAAAACCTCCAACGATGCTTTATTTGGGCATAAGGTAATGTGAATTTCCAAATGAAATACTTAGAAGGAAAAGGTCAGTCGAGTGTCTCTTTCCAAACATTATTATTGTTTTGGTTTGGTTTTCTTTAATGCCACCTTAGCTGTAGATAAGTAAATCTCCACCCTGTCATAAAGGATTAAATAGAAGCATGTAGGCACTCTGGATTAGAGGGAGGGGTTTGAAGTTGCTCTGTGCTGAATTCACCTCATTATCTTCAGTGGAGTCATGGTTAAGATGATTCTGACTCTCTGTTATTTCTATGCCTGCAGATTCACAGAAGTGGCAGGTGTAATGGTGGAAATTGTAGATGTTTGGTTTATTTTTCGTGGGCAATGGAGCCAGAAGAGCTCCCTTTATCAGAAGTTTTAACAACAAAGAAATCTACTTCTCTTTTCTTTCTGGCAGCCCAACAGTAGCAACGATGACTTACAGGCTATTACATCTGGAGATTGGGATGTGACAAAGATACTGGCATATGATGAAAAGAGGCAGAAAATGTAAGTAAACTTTGGTCTGACAAAGCAGATTTCCTTTGCTCAGCCCTGGGCTCTGGGTCAGTTACAAAGGTGTTGTCTATGCAATGAAACCTGTGAGCATGAGGAGGTAGGGATAAGAAGCAGGAGAAGCTGTCTCCATTTTGGCTTAACCTCTGACACCATTACACATAGCTTGTGTTATTTTGATAAATCTGTGCAGTTCAAATCTCTCTTTCTGTGACTATTAAATAAATTTGTGCAGAAGAGCAATTTCTCCTGCCGCAACTTCTGATATTAGCCTCTGTAGGAAAGAAGCCTGTTTTCATCAGCAACTTTTTCAGTTTTGGAAAGAATCCTTTGTTTACCAGCAAAAATACCAATGCAGTAAGAAAAGACAAAAAAAAAAAAAAAAAAAAGCATTAAGTTAAAATTATGAAAAAAAAAAATTTAAAAAGCCAAGAAAAACAAACCTACCCTTCTTCACACTTGCTTTTTATGCTTGTAAAATAACTTCTGTAAACATTCACTTTTTCAAATGCACTTCAAGAAATTACATAAGAAAATATTTAGACAGCTTTCTGGAATCAAACAACAGATTCTGTTCCAGACAAATTTTCAAGTGGATACAAGGTTCTCACCTCTCAGTCACTTAAAGTCACTGAACAGTTAAGTAAATAGTCTCTGGAACATAAACTTTGAGCAATCATTAAGAGCACAGTGCTTTTTCAAGATTTTGAGTGCTCTCAATTACCAATAAGTTCAGAACAATAGAAAATCATAGAAACAGAATCACAGAATGGCTGGAAGAGAAAGAACATCCAATTCCAGCTCCCTGCCATGAATCTTGAGGTAAAGAGATGGATGTCATCCACTTAATCATTTGATCCTTTTTGGTCCACTGACATGACCAGTGTAGGACCCAAAGTTTTCCAGGCTTGTTTTAATTGCAGTGCAGTCTCCAATGTACTTTCTTCAGCCTCTCAGGGATGTGTCCCTCTGTATCTTTTTCTAATTCAGCTTAAACTCTCCTTGTTTCTACAAGATCATGAAAATGGCAATATGAGTGAAGATGTTGTTGTATGAGGTACTTCTAAACACCCTTCTAATGGTGCAATTCACTTTTATTTTTCCCCTCCAGTTATTTCCATAGCACAGAAGATTCACCAAGAAGGAGACATTTATACAGGTATGTGCTTTACTAACTCCACATATAAAATTTCCCACTTCTTCAGTTTTATACGAATGATAAGCAAATGCAGTAGAAGCAGTTTCTTCAGTTTTTTTTCTTTAATTGAAAGATATTTCAATATGTGACTGGAAAAGACAGAACAGTGCAACCACAGTGAACAAAATACCTGACACTTGGAAATGTTTTACATTTAGCAGTTCTCTCATATTAATGCAAATTTTGAATTTGTCTCAAGATTGACTGTCAAAAACTTTCCAACAGATTTACTTATCACTTGAGAGAATTCAGAAATACCTAAACTAATGGTATAAATTTTCTTTATACTTTCCAATAGAGGTTTTGAGAAATTTGACAGTAGCTCACCTCTTCATGAAACTGAAAAGAATTAACAATACTTTATGTTTGCAAACCTTTTTCTGAAGTTCCAGAGGATTTAAGGATCATCCCTAATTGTCTGATGAGTGAAAGTCTGGTTTTACAGCAAGCTATTGTAGTGCTGCTATTGTGAAATACTGTGGAAGCAGATTACAAACTGGAGAAAACACAAACTTTTAAATAAACATTTTGGAATCATTATTCCATTTGTCATATATTTCTTCTCAGTCACCCTGCTGCCATCACATCTGCAATGAAGGGCAGAGCTGGTGAAGGCATCAGTGGATAAGGGACAGTCAGGACATTTTTCTTCTCTCACATGACATCATACCTTTTTTTTCCTCAGTGGGAAGGAAACTAGAGCAAAGTAAATCACCTGTGACTGAATAATTTTTTTTTCCTTTCGAGACCTATATGCCTGTTCAGTGCACTCCACTTTTTTTTGAGTGTTTCTTTCCTTGAAGAAAATTTTAAAATTATATTAACCCTTCATTTCTATTGAAATCAGAAGAAAACCTCACTCTAAAAATGGAGTCCAGGCACAGTTCAAGAGCTGCTGGCATGAGTAAAAGCACTCCCCACTCTCCCCTGTCAGCATCCATCTCACCCTGGTGCCTCATCAGCCTCATCTCCCCACCCAGACAACAGAGAAAGAGCAGATGAAGACCTGTTTAGCGGGTTTTTTTCCCTCCTTTTTGTGTTTGATTTAGTAGATTTAATTAGGATGGTAGTCAGAGATAAAATCTGAGCCTAAACAAGAGCCCATGATCTACTCATTTCATTCCCTGTGATCCTAAAAAGGTTACTAAGCCTCATCTCTAGAAATAGTAGCAAAAACCACTCATCTGCTTTGCAGTAATACTGGAAAGATCTCTTGGTTAATATTCTTGAAGTTTCAAAATGCTGTAGTGAGGCTAAACACTATCTATTAATATTTGCTAATAATCTATGATTCTTCAACATTCAGTGGACTCTTAGCAGCAAACTTGTGAGCAAATGGACAGGCCACATTACCTTCAATAACAGATCCCTAAATACAACCTTTCCTTTCTACTTGGGAGTTATAAGAGCAGCTATTCAAACCTGTAAAAAGGGCTTTGGCCTCTGAGGCAGCAGCCAGCAAATCAGACCAGTGATGCAACCAAAAAGAAACTTAGAGAGAGCCATTCCAGCTCTTTATTTTCTGTTATAATATAAATCAGTGTTGAAATGTTCCTCCTTTGTTTCATGCCTTCATCCACCAAATGATGACTTCCTCTTGTGGAATTGCAACCATCATTTTCTTTTAAAAACTGTACCTTCCTTCATAACCACCTGACCTTGCAAAATGACATCAGTATCCATTTATATATTCTCTATTCAAGCAGGAGGGAGAAAAAAAAAAAAATCCATTACTGCTATTTAAACTCAACCAAATGGAAATACTTTGTCTCTTACTAATGTTGGACACATTAGATTTATATTCCTGTTCTAAAGAAAGGTTCAAGTAATGTTGCTTTCAAATAACATTTGCTCAGTGACCTTCATGGAATTGTATTAACTTTTTCAGTGCAAGCACAAATGGGAACTTCAACAGGAGGTGCCTGTCCTGTGATCTGATTGAAAACTGTACTTACTTCAGTGCCTCCTTCAGCCGCAATCTGGAATATTTCCTCCTGACATGTGAAGGTATGTGCTGGGTTCTCTTGCTGCAGTTGTTGTGCCTCAGGGGCAGGATTTAGAGCCAGCACTGATACCTGCAGACATCCTGTCTACCTGTGGTCAGCTTTGAAAGACTGGCCATGAATATCTGGGTCACATTGCTTTTAAAGCTTTACTCTGGACATTTTTCTTTTCTTTTGTATTTTTACTTGCAGCTAGAAAGCAAATGTTTACAACCTTTTTCTGTGCATGCATGCACAGAAGGTAGAGGTAGACTCTAGCCACCACAAGCATCCTTAAAGGAAAGTAACAGCAAAGCCTGGAAGATATAAAACATCAGAAGATTTATGAGAAAGAAGCCACCGAGGTGGGGTTGACTGTGGATGACTGGGACTAAGTTCCAGATACATCAGCCAGTAGAGGGAACAGAAGGATTTAAAGTAGGTTACAATGAGAAGACAACTTGCCAGGAAAAGGCAGCTTACAGAAATGTGAGCACAGAATATCTGGTGCTTCCCCACTCATTCATCATAGATCTGCTTTAACTTGGAATAATCTGCAGGTTCCAACAGGGATATCCTGCTTTGAAAATCCCTGAGAGTGTCCAAGAGGCTAAGGATGCATTTCAGGAGAAGAGTCATTGAAGTTTTCTCCAGCTCTGTTAAATGCAGAACTCCACAAAACTTAATCCTATATGATTTAATTCTGCTAAAATATCCAAAATTTCACACAAAATGCATGCACACCAGTCATTTGCTCCTAAGATTGAAGGTACTCAAATGGCTGCATGTCCTCTGAAAAAAGGCTCGAAAAGCATCAACTAAACAACAAATTCCTTATTTTCAACAGCTCAGGAGAGAAGTGAGTAGGTTTTGAAGGGATATTAGGAAGGAATTCTTTACTGTGAGCGTGATGATGCCCTGGAACAGGTGGCACAGAAAAGTTATGGATGCCCCATCCCTGGAAGTGTTCAAGGCTGGGTTGGATGGGGCTCTGAGCAATCTGGGATAGTGGTGCCCATGGCAGAGGCACATCAGGGGTCTCTGTGGTGATGCAGGGGCTTCCCCTTCTCTGTCTGCCAAGTATCTACTGTTTGTGGTGAACACCAAGGGCAAAGAAGGAATACTTGAGATGGTAAAAAGGGAAATAATCAAGATAAAGTGGAGAAGTAGAATGGTTACCATAGTATAAAGTAAAATACCTGGACTAGGACAATTGTAAAAACATGTTTTTTCCCCTGGAATGGAATGATAGGTTGCATGTAAGAGGCATTTAGAGGTATTAAAAAAAAAATCTGGCAACACAGTACAGAAAAATAGCATTAACAGGGCAATACACTAATTCATTTAATGGATTAATTAACTTAATGGACTTATCTGTATATCTGAATTTATAGTTATGGCAGACATCTGCAGAGAAGTGTCATTTGTCAATAAGCATTCAGTCCTGTAGTAAATATTATATTTACAAAGTTTCTCCCTTTAAAAAAAAACCAAAACTTTGTTTATCTTTCTTCTTGTTTTCATTCCAAGAACAGCTGTCAGGAGCTACCAGAGACAATGCCCATTTCCTTTGCACCAAGATAATTGTTTTACTGTAGTTAGAAGCATTTGTGAATAACAAGATTAAGGTTTCTAAAGGGCCTTATCAACAGTTATGAGGTGATTTGGTTTTGATTACATTATATCTCATCCACAAAAACCTGCAGTGATACCTGAAGACATTAATGAGTTTTATTAGTGTGTACATTAATCCAGTACACAAGATAATTATTTTGCATAATAAACTATTGGCCCTGATTCTCAGCTGCTGTAAACAATAACTCAATTATGAGGTCATTAGGGTTAGATATATTTACATCTCCTGAATATATCTTTTGTCTGAATTTTCATTATTCAGGATTAAATCCTCAAATCTCACAGTAGCACAAATAGAGCACAGCTTCATCTGTGGAGCTCGTCTCAGTGTCTCCATTCAGACACCTTTAAAAAAAATATGCATACATGAGAAAATACAGAAATCTTGACAGAATTTCCATTTTCAGTGATTTAATAGAAATATCAGTCCATTGCATTTGGTGGAGTTATTCCTTATTTACATGACTGAAAGTGAGAGGTCTTTCAGCCTATTTGCTTTCAGGCAGTTTGCAGGAACCCCATTTCTTTTTGGCATTTTTCATGTGGGATCCGTCTAACTGCAGATGTGTGCTGTGGGTGCACCTGCAGCAGGGACAGCTCCCTTTGGTTCTGATGTGAGCCAGGTCAGTGGAAACCTCTGTTCTGGATGAAGCACAGATTTCTGGATAAAAATATCATCCTGTCAGGCTTTGGTCATATAAACAGGTATTGTGGTTTCATGGAGAATCACCTGGATCCACTCACAGGACAATTCCTTTTCCACGGCTCCCCAGACTGCTTAGCCACAGCTTGGCCATGCCTCAGTTCCTCAGGGTGTTGGGTTATTGCTCACAAGCATTCATGCTCTAGTACAGTTTAGATTAACAGAAAATCTTATGTATTCATATGCATGTATAAAACATAAAAAAACAAAAGCTCCTTGAATGAGGATATATCAAGGGACTCTGCAGATCCTGTAGCTGATCAAGCAGACAGAGCAAGTCCACCAGGGTGAACAAGAGTTTGTCTTACAATGTCTGCCCCCTGTGGGCTTCTGCCAGGAGTTCCCATCTCTGCTTCCCCCCAAAAAATCCCCACAGCTGGAGCCAATATTCAAGACCAGACAGTGGCAGACAGTACCTGTGGCTGTTTAGTGCTTTCTTCATAATAAGAAGAATTATGATAATATGTCATAATGAATAAATGTCTCCAAAATATGTCTAACATGCATAAATTTGTATCTAAATATGTATAAAATACATAAATCTCCATAATATGTATGAAATGCATCAATATGTATAAAAGCACCCAGAGCTCAGGTCTTGCTGTCTATTCTGTGACTGTGACAAGAAAATGTGTGTTCATCCTGGTCACTGGTCAGCCCTATATGTATCTCTGGAGGTAGCTAAATTAAATGATTTTACTCTAATCAAGCCTGTAATAGCTTAAAAAATTGTATTTTCTCAGCTGTCCACAGGACAAATCCATGGGCAAATATTTATGGCTTGGAAACAATTTCTGTACTGACAGAGAATAACCTCCACCATACCTCAGTTTCAATGTGTCCCTTCCTTTGTGACCTTCTGTTGCAAATTTCATTGAGTTTAGAGCCACAGACATGACTGTGGCTCAGCTGAACTTCACTACAATGGATGGCAAGGTTTGTAAGGTTTGAGCAATCAATCAGTGCTTATAAAACACTCCATGATACTTAAATGAAAGGCAAGGGCAAGGGAAAATATCTATCCTAAAAAAAAAAAAAAACCAAAAAACCAAGAAAGGTCTGGCATCACTCATTTGATCCCAAAGGTCAAGAGCTGGAAGTTTTCTACTCGCTCTTTTGGTACTTTAAAGGCAACATATAATTTCCTTAAAAGATTTTTTGCTGTCCTGCAGAATACATTTAACAGCATTGCTACCTGGCCCAGGCTGAAATGAGAGCAGCGTGCTGTAATAGAAGGTAACCTCTCTTGAAAGAGACCAGTATAATGCTTACTGTCAGGAGGCAACATTTATTGCAATCAGTCAGTCCCAGAAGGCTAGTTACCTTATTTTTCATCTAATTTTATATGCTCATGATTGAATTACTGTAGCAGGATCTAAGGAAACATGATGCTTTGCAGGCTGCTGTTAGATTATCTCCTCTAGACATGGCTGAAAAAGCAATATCTGCTTGACCAAGGTCACTCCTACTGTCATTTCGCCATAAAATATGGTTTTACACTTCTGCCTCTTCTCATGAACCAGCACAGGCACCTGCACTGATTCCCTCTAAGATAAACAGAAATAAAAACTGTATGGAAGTGGTTTGCTGTTTTATACATAAATTTAGTTGAGGATGGATTTTTCTCCATCTGAAATGGAATGTAAATTTCAATTTCATTGAGAAAGAGATAGGAAATTAAAAATTTTGGCTAGGGGAAGCAATTCATTCCTGTTCCTTGAGTGGGGCTCAGACATAGTCTGCAAGGCTGAATGATACGAGCCAATAAAGCACTAAAGCCCATTTTGAGGTGATAGCTCCTTCTCTGAGGGATGAAGCCCTATCAATTACTCCCACTGTGTCAAGTGTGCACTGCTTTAGTATTTCCTCTGTACGTGGGTACACTTTATCCTCAGTGACTCCTTCTCTCTCCCCAGTGTAACCCACCAGCACCATTAAAACTCAACTCCTAATGAGGTTGTTCGTGGACAAAGCAAGGGAAGCAGCCCTCTCTGTCACAGGATAATTGGTACTCTGACACTCAGGTGCTTTGGCTGCAGTGTCTTCACCCTCATTAAAAAAATCTGTGAAATCACAGAGAGTTTCAGTTGGACTCACAGAACTGGCAAATGTTTCCTGGAATCTGGAGTTTGAGTCCCTGATGTTGCAGACTGTGGCATTGTAGCGTCCTTTACATAAGCTGCTCCTTCTCCATCAACTCACCTCATCCCTAAGCTCATCCTGGCCCTAGGGAGGTGTGATTTTCCCCAAAAAGGGTTAATGCCTTCTGGCTCTGAGGCAAGAGGAATAGAGGGGAAGACCCTGGCCTGTGCATACATCTCTGCAATTAATGAATGACATTTAATACACAATGAAAGTGATGGGGGGAGGGCAGTGTTGTTCATGGGATGCCTACCACCCTGCTAATTAAAGTTCTCCATAATCATTGATTAATCAAGAAGGGATTAATCATTTTTTAGGGATGTCACAAAGAAAATTGGAGGGGAGAGGACTGTAACAAGGGCTGAAGGAAGATTTGTCTCATGCTTGGCATGGCTGATAGAGAAGTGCCTTGGCCACTACACTGTGTGTTATTCTTCATTCAGTGACCAGTTAGGGAAGAAACAGCTTTCACTTTGAGGAGGGGCAGCAGTGTAACTGAACAGGGAACTGTGTTCTTCTATAGCCCTTCCTCCTCCTCCTCCAGATACAGTAAGGTTGTTTTGTTCCAAAATGCCATAAAACCACTGTTGTTTATCCTGTCTCTTTTGAAGATTATCTCAGCTGGAAGCTGTGTCTGTGGCTGACTGGTAGCCTTTATTGTCAGCCTTGTGCAGGCCAAATGACTTTAAAGCTATCTCTCCTTTTGGAAAAATGAAAACAGATTCTTGTAAGAAAAATGTGAAAATATTGTCACCTGATTTGGCTCCTCTCTGGCACTGTCCTCTCTGGCTCTGTAGTTCTCAGTAGCTGAGCCTAGATGCTGTAGATCAGTAATGACAGGTAACAGAAATGAAGTCATTTCTGCCTTTCCTACCAGGCAACTCTGCAGCTGTGGAGCAAAATGTTTTGTTGTTACTGAGCCGCGCTTGATAAAATACCTAAAGGGCAAGTGCAAGAGGAATTTACCTGGGTATATCTGCTTTTCCCTATGTGTGTCCTCTGAGCCAGTGGTGACAACTCTGTAACTGCACTGCTAGGCCTGGGAAACCTTTAAAAATAGGATTTATTGCTTTTAAGTCCTGTCAGATAAAATCGTGTTTCAATCCCATTCACAGATAAAAAATAGTACAAAAGCTCTGATTAGAAAAAACTTTGCCATTTAAGGATCTCCTTTGAGAGTGATTCATACTAATGAAGGAGCAGCACAACCAAATCAGCAATGATCTGAGTCAGGTTTCTCATGCCATTGGACATTCATTCATTCTGTCTGTGGTTTTATGAGTTTTAAAGACAAGTGCTGCAAGTTGTTCCTTTATGGAGGCAGCAGGTAGCTATGAACTTCTCAGCTCCTTAAACTGTTTCTTGAGAATTTAATTATCTTCTTTCCTCCCTCTTGGTGAAGCTTGGAAACACCATCTGGAGATGGGAACACTTGGGAGCATCACTTGCTGCTTTCACTTAATGGGTTTATGCTGAGCCTTGAAAAGTCCTTTTGTTATTCCACATTTGTTTTATTTTCCAGAATTTTGCTGGGGTCAGTAAATTTTTTCACTACCAAGTTTCATCAAATGATCTGGCCCTGCTTTGTGGCAGGTTGTCCTGACTTTGCCTTTTAAACACATTTTAACATCATAGAGCCCAGGGCATGATTTAACAAGGTTCAGCCTTCCACTGTGGGGGGGTCTAAACCCCTGGTTTGGAATCCTTTGAGGTATCCAGGTTCTGCCCACTGATGTGGACACAACACAGAACCAGAAGTCTGAAATGTTTGGTGCTTCTGGAGTTTACCACAGAAAGAGAACCTTTTAGTGTGAGTGAGTCTAAGTCATGAAAGCCCTTGAGGGAAATCAGTGTTTTATGAGGAAGGCTGCTTTAGGAGAAGCATTTGTGCTTGTTGGGACCAGGATCTGAGCCCAGGCTCGTGTTCCTTGATCAGTGCCACCCCTCTAACCCCAGTCAGGGACTGCTCACTAACGTTTCTCCTGCTTTGTTTTAATAACTTGGGAAGGGCATTTTATTAAAAATCACAGACCAGCACTCCTGGGCAAGGGAACTTTTAATGGAGGCTGGAGGTGGTCAGAGAAGTGGGAAAACTGGGTCATTAGTGCTGCCTCATGTGCTGCACATCCCACGAACAGCGTGAGATAAGCTCAGCCAGCAGCTGGGTGGGTGGGAAAAAACCTTTGAAGCACCAACTTCCAGCATCACTGGCACAGCTCAGCTCAAGGTTTAAACCCCAGGATTTTTTTTTTATTTTTTTTTTCTTAATGTCAGCAAACATAAAATTCTGAGCAACGTTTCTTGTATTGTGGCTACACTTTGCGTCGTTACTGCATAAAGATGTTGACCTTTTTTGAGGAGATACGTATTTTGGAAAATCTCCCAGTATTTTATTCTCTCATGGGATCACCAGCTGATTTAGACAGACATGAATGTGTGCCACAGGAAAGCTAAATTGAAATCAATAAATCACATGGACTTGTTGATGAATTTCACTGTCAAAGTAACATTTTGCTTTGTTTTGCCCATCTACTTACAGATTCAGTCTGTTTCATCTGCACTTCTTGTAAGTGGCTTTGGGGAATTTTTTTTCCATGAAAATCGCTTAAAATATCACTCTTGTGAAAATTTTTAATGTAACATTCATCAAAAAAACCAGGGGTTCTACTCATAAAGACTTACTTTGTGAATAAAAGTGTCTGAATCCTTTCTGCCTCAGGACAGAAGATCATGACATTTGTCTTTCACTGTGAGTGAATCAAATCACATTTTTCTTCAGTTCCTCCATCAAAATCAGGAGGCCATGTCACAGAGATATTTTTGGCAGCAATTTTTACATTGATGGCTCCTTCAACAGAAAGAGATTTATATCATTTAATATCTCAGGAAAATCCTAAACTGATATTTATCAGGATGCAGGAAGAGGGAGTAGAAGTTTTATTGTTGGCAAAATAAATACTGCACTAAGTTTTTAATTTGAATTAAGGAGAGGTATGAAAATCCTTTTGCAAGCTTTCTCCAGATCTTTTTCATGCTCTTCCCCAGTGGGGAGCAGAGGTACAGCGAGAATTCATGGCTTGCCTATGGACACATCTGCAGCCAAGTATCATGACCCCCATTTCTTTCCTCATATTGCAAGACAGTACTCCAAGGAAAAGCAGCCCTGACTCCTGGAGCAGACCAGAAATATGACTCCTTCTGCAGCCTGTCTCCATCGTGGATGGTGGATAATTAACCCTCTTCAGGATTTTTGCAATAATGCACACATCAGGGACGTGTCTGCCCAGCTCCTGCAATAAGAGCTTCGTTCATGCCTTGAGGCAGGAGAATAATGAACCTCTTTCTACATCTTCCTCAGTTCCTTCATTTAATCAGACCTTTTAACCTGTGCCATTTGGGCCAGGCCTGCCATCCCAGGACACCAATGGAAAATCTGGAGACCAGGATATTTTTACTAACCATGGACAAGCAGATGTAAAATCAATGACTCACAAAGCACAAGTTTATAAAACAGTGTTTTAAACCTCTCCACATTGCCCATGTATTGCCTTAAATATCACGTAGAAATGTTGCATGTCACAGTCTCATCAATAACATTCCTGGAACCAGATTGTAATTAGCAGCTGTTATGCTCAGGTAAACATCAGTGCAAGCCATAATGGAAGTATACAGCTTAGCTCTTCCCTGACTATTTATGAAGTATTTATGAGCTCCATATTTAGGCAAATAGAACTGCAAAATGCAGGTGGATTGTTTTCCTTGTTCCCCTTTCCATTACAAAATAATCATGGGTTTTGTACAGTACTGCTGGATTCTCTAAATCTTGAGTTGGATGTGAATACCTATGATACATATAAGCAGGTGGTTTTTACAATAGTTGCTTTCATTTGTTGACCCACATCTAAACCTGAAGAATTCAAGGACGCATTTGGTAACAGTGCCCTGAGAAGTCCTAACCAGCTGCCAAATGCTGGTTAGGACACATGGATTTGGATTTTTTTCTGCTGTCACAAGCTCCTTTAGAGAACTCCAGCAGGTCTTGTGATTCCAGCTTCCCAGAAGTGTCATGAAAATGAAGTCCATTACTGACTGCAATGCTCAGGTGTGCAGTGACAATAAGGGGCACAGAGGCTCCTAGATGGATAAATTTCCAGAATGGTTTTGAAAGCTTCGGTGCATCTTCAGTCTATTCAGTGCAGAGAAACCTTCCTAGCACAGAAACCCAACCATTAGTATGCAGGGGAGCACTCCAGTGACAGAACCAGCATGTAAAGTGGTTAAATGGTGCTGGAGTGAGGAGCTAGGAAGGCATGGCCGCAGACGTTTAAGCGCGCTCCGCGCAGTGCCTCGTCTCAACACAATCCAATAACGAGCCTGTAATTACACCACGGGCTTTAATGAGTGCAGGGCCAGTCCTCCCAGGTGCTGGATGCTCCTAATTCCGTCCAGCCACAGCTGGAGGCACCCACAGCAGCAGAGGAGCCCTGGGTGTGCTGCAGGATGGGGCTCCAGCAAGCCCAGCCTGCCGTACCCCCAGAGCATCACTCAGTGCCTGTAAAGACAGGCAGGCACCTCCTGGGATCCCAGGCCAGGGGTTGGGGTTTGAGTTATAGCAGCACTAAAGCAGTTATGAAAAATGTAACAACCCATTTTGGCTTAAAGCCCGTCATTATGTGTCATTATGTGTTTCCACAGCACTGTGAATGTGTCAGGATCTGGGAGATCCAGTGCAGCTGCAAGGGGAAATATCTCCCTGTGGCTTTTCTTTTTTGACTTGGAGGGTCCTCACACGTGTGTGTGTGTGTGTGTGTGTGTGTGTGTGTGTGTGTGTGTGTGTGTGCTAGTTGCTTCTTGTGGGTGATATGGAACTACTGAGCTTCTTAGAAGGGTTTGGACAGAGAAACAATTTGCTTCTCAAATGCTACTGGGGTAATATTTCATTTAGGAGAGTGTGTGTGTCATAATGCCCAAATTAAAATAATAGAAACTCATGCTTTTGAGACATGAAGAAGCTGAAGGTCATATTTCACCTCCCCAAGTAACCATTCCATGGTGACTTGGAGCATCTCTGGCAGATAACCAGGGAAAACTTGTGGTTGTGGGTACAAATTTCTCACTGCAGGGCCTGAAAACAATATTAAATGCATAGGGAGGAAAAACCTTCATTTAATCCCTACTTAAATTTAGTTAGGTAAGNGCTAGTTGCTTCTTGTGGGTGATATGGAACTACTGAGCTTCTTAGAAGGGTTTGGACAGAGAAACAATTTGCTTCTCAAATGCTACTGGGGTAATATTTCATTTAGGAGAGTTTTCTGTCCATAATGCCCAAATTAAAATAATAGAAACTCATGCTTTTGAGACATGAAGAAGCTGAAGGTCATATTTCACCTCCCCAGGTAACTATTCCATGGTGACTTGGAGCATCTCTGGCAGATAACCACGGAAAGCTTGTGGTTGTGGGTACAAATGTCTCACTCCAAGGCCTGAAAACAATATTAAATGAATAGGGAAGAAAAACCTTCATTTAAACCCTACTTAAATTTAGTTAGGTAGAAAGCCTGCTGCCTGGCAAGATTTCTGAAGCATATGGATTTAGTGTCAGCTAAAAATGTCATAAAACTGCCCATCATGGTAAAGGCAAAGCATCTTAGAAAGTCTCACTTCCTACTGGAATTCAAGGAAATGCTTTCTTAAGTGCAGCTGGTCCTGCTAAGAGGCCCAGAGCTTGGCAGGTGACCTTTGGCAAATACCATGATAAATTAAGTTGTTGAGATCTAAAGAGACTTAATTGGATGCTGAAATAACTATTAGCACTGGAAATGGGGTTTATTAACCAAGTCAGGAGCCTGTGGATATAAAAGTGCAGTAGGCACACCTTGTTTTAAACAAATGTGAAATGCTGATACCTGGATTTTATTACTGGGATATGCTCCAGCTGGAGGCTACAGCTCCATGTAGCCACACCAGTAGCTCTGGAGACCTCAGGCAAGGCTGAGAGCTCACTTCAAATACTTTCTTTGCTGCTGAGACACCATAAGCAGTGACTGCCAGGTGGTGACTGGGAGGAGGAAACTCAGGGGAAGGTTGTTTCTACTTGCTGTCCCAACAGGTTGTGCCTCCCTGGACCCCACCTCACCTTACCCTGAAATGCAATAGCCCCTGTTAAGCTCTTTATTGTATTTTTCCTCAAAGCTCTTTATTGTATTTTTCCTCAGTACATCACAGAGGAGCACAACACTGTCTATCCACGAGGACTGGAAGACAAAGTCAGTGCAGATCTATTCTCTGTCCACCTCAGAGGCTTTTTCACCAATCGGCTGCCTGTGCCACAAACTCTGAGCAGGCTCACTCTGAGCTGGGCCCAGGAACTGAACTGACTGAAAATTACATAGATTTTTTTTTTCCCTGCTGTGATCAGAAATTCTAGAAGCTGTTCTGCTGCTTTACTGGATGATTTTACAAACATTTCTGATCTTACAAGGGAATGGAACCAAGTGGCTGAGGTGGGGATGGGAATGGGAATGGACAATTCTAAATTCAATGTCTTAGGGAACCTCAGTGAGAATTTCATCATCATAGAAACATAGAATACCTTGAGTTGGAAGGGACCCACAAGGATCATCAAAGTCAACCCTTGTCCCTGCACAGAGCCACCCCAACCATCATTTGGAGGTTTTTATGGACCTCCTAATGTCTACAGCCTGTTACTGCTGCACTTCAGAGTAGAATGGTTTCTATATTCTATATCATTCAAAAATAAAATATGGTTTTCATCAGTTCACCCAGATGTAATATTTTTTTAAATCCCACCAAGTGCTATAATATACTTCAATATAATTTTTTGCTACTTGGTTCTTGATGTGCAGGCCTTGGGGGGTTTGGGTTTTCTGAACCATCTGAGCTGTCCCTGGCTGGGTTCTGGGTCTATAACAAGGGGCAGAAAGCCAATATTTGGCAGTGTGTGCTCTGGGGGTCTGAACATGATGGTGTCTGTCTGTCTAGGTAGAGCAGGGTAGGCAACTCCCAAGAGGTTCTATCCTTGTGTGACACACAAGGCAGGTATCCTGGCCAAAACACCCGCAATACCTGTCTAACAAAGCCCAGGATGCATCAGAAACACAGAGATAATGTTCGAGCACAGCTGAGTGTCCTGCTGTGTGCTCAGGGCCGGCGGGAGCCCGGCGTGCCCCGGCCATGTGCCCGCATGTTCCCACCCAGCGGGATGCTAAACGGGCACAGCAGCGTGCCGGGGCCTGGGAGGCTCTCCTGGGGCTTGCTCACATCTCAGGTCACTGGGTGGGTGTTATCTGTTGTGCCCAGAATGGTTTCCCACACAAGGATGATTACCACAACCCCGGGTTCTTGTATATGCGGTAGCGGGAGGCTGTAATTAGCGCTTCCAGGCAAACTGTGACCTTTCGGAACTTTTCCTGAGGCTTATGGAGCCTAAATTAGATTCTGCTGTTTGAAAGCATGCACAGACTTAATCTCTGGGCCCTATTTATATTATAATTACTATATAATTCACATTTGCATTCACTTGACTCCTTTTCTTACTTAACAGCCGAGGTTGGCTCTGGCTCCTCAGGTCCTTTGTGTGCAGTTCATGGGTCACAAATCCCCTGGGTGAAGGCAGGGTGGGGGATGCTCATTCCTGCTCCCTCACATGCTGTACAACAGCAAAACAGCAGGCTGGCATGAAAACCCTCTTTTGCACAAACAGAGGGTACCACCAGAGCTTTTTCTGCAGGAAAAGAGAGGATGGTATTCTTGGTTTGGAAGCTGGGTGAGAACTTCTTTTCCATCTCCTGGTAACAACACAGTTATCACTATAGTTTGAGTTAACATTATAGTCTGAGTTATCATTATAGTTTGAGACTAATTAAAATGGCTTTAGTTATTTCTATAGCCTGAGATTAATTAAAAATGTGACTTCTGTGGATATTCCAGAACATTTTTTCTTCCTTTAAGCAGATCTCTCATTTATGTTATAAACGATTTCACTCTGTTCTTATACATCTTTAATGTGTTGTAATCTCCCAATAAATACTCAGTGACATAAAAACAGGTGAAAAAAACCACCAACTAATATGCACGAATATTTAACAATAAAATTAATAGAAAATGTCACATTTTCAATGCCTGAAAAAATATTGTGGAATTAAAGCGAAACTCCTCTCCCCTTTGAAGTGGCCCCATTCTGCAAAGCACCATGTGTTCTTTGCTTTAACATGTTTTTGATCCTGTTTTCATTTTGATTCTTGTAAATATGAGCTGCCTGGCATTGCCCAGAGGAAGGTGATCTATCATCTGCTTCCAGCCAGGGTTCTTGCCACTTGCTCGTTCCGTACATATAAAATTTTATCTGAGCTCCACTCGCAGGAGATAAATGACCATGACAACAAGCTTCCTCTGATGCTTCAAATAATGAAGCTTCACAAATGAGGCAGAAGCCTCCTGCATGTCCAGGGTGCATGTGCATTATTTCCAGCTGTATGAGCAACCTTGGATGAACTCATTATTCTGCAGTGGGTAGTACAGATATTACCACCCCACAAGATTTAAAGCTTCCTCTGAGGAAAACTGCTCCTTTCACCTTGTTTGCCAGCTGGACCAGCTGTAAGGTTTATTGCTGGCTTTTGTTTTCTGTTTGCATGGTACTTGTTAAGCCCTTTATTAATGCAGTCAGTACATTAAGGGTATATTAAAACCTGAGAACTCATGAGAGGAAAACAGCTTAATAACCAGACAATGTGAATCAATGGTATTTATGGGTTGTTGGTGGTGTTTTTTTAAGTTAATATCCAGCACCAGTTATTACTTAATTGGCTAGGAAATCATTGTTTTGTTGCAAGAGAATTTTACTTATGGAAAAGAATAAATTAAGATTGTCTAAATCAATTTATAGTACATTTTCAATGAAGTAAACAGAAAATACGAAATGGGGTTTTATTCAGTCCTTTAATGAGGTGTAAATGGCACTGAGAGAGAGTATTTTCTTTCAAGCTGCAGTTCTAAGAAATTATCCCTTTTTCCTTGAATATCATAGAATCATGGAATGGTTTGGATTGGAAGGGACCAGCATGCACTAATCCAATAAGAAACTTATACTTTAAAAATAAGAACAAATGTTAACTTTTGGATTCATCTCTTTCCAGAGTTTGCAGAAAGCCTGGATTAAAACTGAATTGAAAGAGTTTAAATTGAGGTATTCAAATAGAACAGAACCTGGAAAAAAGAGGGAGTTGAGCATGTTCAGATTCCACAGATGGGACCAGCATACTAGAACAAAATACCCTGGGCTGTTGTGAAGTCAGTTACCCCCGTGTGAACTGGAGATTTTCCCTCCTACCTCTGGCACATGCAACTCCAGGGGTGCACTCTCAGGTTCATGTACTCTGCAAACAAATTCTCCTAATTCACCTCCTTTCCACAGCTGATCTCATCACTGCAGTGGTTATATCCCTGCTCCATGCCCTGGAGTTTGCATGTTTTCCACGTTTCTCTTTGGATCCATCCACATGCATTATTGCATTACGCTTTTTAAAACCTGAGCCAAAGCCTCATGAAAGGGAGGAAATGGTCAGCCCACTCAATGTGACACCCCATTGGCTGATATTAATTAAGAAGGAGAAGAGGGAGATTAGTGAAAGGATTGTGAGGGAAGGTTAAGTCCCAGCAAAACGAACAGGAAGTAGATTATGGTGAAGAGGAATAAAAGGCTAATTGGAGCTCAGCAGTAGGGTTCATTAGGAACTGGTGTGGGGAATGACCTTACCCAGGTTGTTCCCTGGCAGCCTGGGAGCCCAAAGCTGGGTGAAGCTGGTGGAATTTGTTAAGGCACAAAGCTGATGAGCATCATCAGAAGGCAGAGATAAAGACTAGAGAAGTCGGATGTCTTGCAGGGCTGGATTGGGAGAAATTAATAGTACAAAGAGAAAAATTAGGCACATGGCGACTCAGGGCAAGAATTTATCTTGTATGTTTGAAGCTCAAAAGTTACAAATGCCTCAGCAGAGCTGATGGGTGCCTGGGCATGCAAGGCTGACCACTAGATGTCTGCAAACTGCCTCTACCTGCTGTGGGGCCATGGAAAAGGTGTATGCTCTTTTAGGATGGATCAGGCAAGGAATTTTCCACAGAATGGGCAAGCAGCAGTTTCACTATAAAAACCAATTAGGACATCATTCACAGCAGGGGTAGAGTTGTGGTCATTTCTGTTCAGGAAGAAGGAGCTGAATGTAAAACACTCCTGCATCAAAGAATAAAATGAAAAGAAACTGTCCTACAAAAGGGAGTTAAAATAATCTAGTTTATCTGACTGGATGAAAGCTTTTAGGGAGACATGACTAAAATGGAAATACCCATGCTTAATAGAAAATAGATTGTTGGAACAACCCCAAAAAAGTGTAAATTGGAGTGACAGCCAGTACAGCTTCAAGTTGGAAGGCTGCTCCTACCAGAAGAGCAAGACACCAGAAAGAATTACATCAGCAAGCTCAATTATATTTAGAGGGTGTTTGTCAATACTTTTGCAACACAAAATTTCCTGAAGCAGCAAGGGAGGATCCTCTCAGACCTGAAGGCCCCGTGTCCTTCAGTGGCCACAGGGCAGACAGTGGGATGAGCTGGTCAGTGCCAGCCCAGCTTCCCACACTGATGTTTTCAGGCACCTCTCAAAATCCCATGGAATGGGCTGAGGACTTGACCATGCTTATTCATTCCAGCAACCTGCTCAAGAACCCATCAGGCCTCTTCTGTGTAGCAGAATTAAGACCAAATCTCTTGTTCATTTGCCCTCTAGTCACTGCTAACTGATGCTGCCTCAGAGCAACCAGATTTATTTCTGCTCCACATAAAGTAAGCATGAAATTTATTACCAGTATCACACAGGGCAGAGACAAGCAGTACCATCGGAGTGGTTGCCTGAGAACAAGCCAGGATTGATTATTTTACAAGACAACTTACGTTTGAGGAAGTAAAGATTTGATTAAAAAATTAAATGCCTTGGGGAGGGTGAATAGCAGCATAAATCTGTTTGATGTTTATGTCAACAAGGTTGCCAAAGCAAACAGCGTGAACATCTGTCCACGGCGTCGGCTGGAAAATACAAATGGGGAAATATTTTAATTGTGAGCAGTGATTCACGGAACTCCCCATGTCTTTATTTATTAGGCTGATAATATCACCCCAACATATGAACTTTACGCAGCGTATATAAATAATTCATGGATTAGCAAATAAAGAGATCTGGAATCTGTACACAGAGATGGCTGTTGCCAATTATCTCACTTGTGCAGAGCCAGACCCTTTCAGCTCCCATCACTTGCAGCTGCTCTTTTAAATCATTCATCAGTGCTTAAGAGATATGCTGGTGGCGCTGGCAGAGAGTATTTGAATTTTCATTGTTTACACACTGTGAATTTAGCTTCTGGTCTGAAATTATCTGCAACATTGAAGCCTTTGAGAATGTAGATGAGAAGAATAAGACAATTCATCTTTTTATTCATTTTAAACTCTTCTGTAATTTTGATTAACTTTTCTTCAATTTTACTTCATATTCTTTTCATAATCACTACTTTCATTTTAAAGTTAGATTAACTGATATAATTCCCTATGCTGTTTAGATCATGAAGACATAAGGAATACTCTGGAATATAAAAAGTATTACAAAACAAATGTCTGGCAAATATTTTCTTCAAGGTTGTAAAATGATTTTCCATTTTTATTTAGAAATCTATAACTTATCACCTAAATATCTGGAGTTGCTTCTTTCCATTCATGTTTAAGCAAAACCCTCTTGGAAGTAATAATAAAAGCTGCTTAAAAATTGATGAAAAACCATGGCCAGTGCTTTTCTTATCAAATTACTGAGGCACTGAGTTTCTGTGCCCATTCAGATCACCAAGAGTAGCACTTCCTGGGTGATAAATTTGCCTGTTGCCATTATAGCAAGATAGCCCAATTTACTTCTTGCATGAATAATTACAGTAGTGGTTTTAAAGTCAAAGGCCTTATGGTAAACCCAGACTTTCACCTGTATCATTTGAAAACCTAATTCATGTAACTAGAGTCTTGTGCAGCACTATTAAGTGTGCAGCTCTCTGTGATGTACAGAATGTGTGTATACACAGAAGTTCTGTCAATAGTTTTGGTCCTTTCTCTTAAGCTCTAAATGAAGAAACAACATTCAAACCTCCGTCAGGATGCTGGAGTTGGCTGGTGCAATGCTGGAGGCAGGAGAGGGGAGTGGAGCCTGCAATGGCATTCAAGCACACCCCATCCCACTGCTGACACAGGGATGCAGAGAGGGATAACAAGGGCCTGCATGGTGCCACCTCTAAAACTTTTGGTGGAGGTGGCAGGGAACATCAGTGCCAGGTCCCACACCTCGGGGAGTGTCACAGCCCTGCTTGTATCCACCCCTCTGGGGCAAGAAATCCTACAGCATCATCTTCCCTGTGCCATGCAGGAAGTGGCCTGTCTGGGATTTTGGGGACAGTCATGAGGTTATAAGGTAAGAGCTGGGTCTCTCTTACCTTTGCAAATCAGTGCAAAGCAGCTCAGTATCTGCTTTACCTTCCTTCAGTGGGGCACTTTGTGTTTTACCCTTCAGCGGGCACAAACGAGTTTTATCCTTCAAGGATCCCAGTGCTGCCATGCTCTCGGGCCCTCTGTGGGCAAGGGGCAGAGCATTCACAAGGTTTCTGAGGAGGGCAGGGGGACACAGGGGGATGATCAGTGCAGATTAAAGAACAGAAGCAGCAGGACGTGCTGGGGCTCAGGAGTCCCCATCAAAGCCTGCTTGGACGGGCTCCGGAGGAAGGAGACACGGAGCAGGGGATGTCCTCGCCCTGCTTCTGTCAGCTCCCAGCAGCTCATTGAACAAATTAGGTTTCCCTCTCAGATCCACACATGACAGTGGATGGCATTTAGCAGATGGCACGTGTAATGGGACTGTCACACCAACACAGGGTTTAAAAATAAAGCTGGGGAGGCAGTTAATGAATATACAATTCTCCTTTCAAGGAATTCTTTCTGTCCCTGTCAGCCATTAGGCACTCAACTTGTGAGTGTTGAAAAGACTTCTGATGTGTGTGCGTTAAAAGACACAGTGTAGCATGTAACTGGGTTGTTTTACTTTAAAAGCTGCCATTGAAATAAGCAATTTATGTCATTCCTAAAAAAGTGACTTTTTGTTCTTGGTGACTTTCAGCCTGCTCACAAGTGAGATACATTCTTTAACTGGAGTGTCATCACTGAGAATATTTAAGATCAAGAGTAATCCTTCTCACAGAGATGATTCTACTCTGTAGTTTCATGTCCTTACTATTTTTCCTTTTTGGTTAAAAAATAAAAATTAGGCAAGTCAAAAGCCTACCTTTTCAAGGATATTTATTAATTTTTAATTTTTTTTTTTTTTTTTTTATTTCATATTACCTCAAACTGAATATCTTTATATAGGACTTTGCTTAAAAACATTAGTTTGGGGAGATAACACAGTAGCAGTAGTAGTAGTTAGTAGTGAGAGACTAACACAATATATAATATCTGTAATTTTCTAAATTACACACTGGAATTTCTCTTTATTTATTAGTTTCTCACAGTTTTTTTAATGCCAAAAAAAAAAAAAGTTAGAAAATAAAAGGATTTTACATACTGCATTTCTCTTTTTATCCCTTTCTTTTTGCTGGCATTGTGGTGTTAATTAAAGGACTGCTTTAGCTCCAACTGAAGCCATTTGGGAGGATTCCTTTTATTTTCAGTGATGATTTTATCATGCCCATGTTTATTAGGTTTGTTGCTTTTCCAGCAGCCTGGCTTCTGGGACCACAGGGAAAAAGCAGGGCAGATTTATAAATAAATATGGTCAGCATATCAATGTATATCAGTAGGAGAAAGGTAAATTCAGCTAAATCCTGGTGAGTAAACCTGTTTTCCTTAGTGCATTATAATCCACCTTCCTGCATTCTAAAACATGGTGCTAACAAAAGAATTGGATTGTCAGGGGAGGAGATTCTCAGTTACGAGGAAATAAAATCAGGCTGCCATATTAGTCAGCTTAATTGTAAATAAAATGCTTTTCTGCCTTTTCTCTGTATAAGGTCTGGATTAAACACTCTTGACTGCCTGCAATGGGATGTGGGTTCTTGGCAGCACAGGGAGAACCACTGACACGATTATAGCAGCTTAAAACTTTTCTTGTTCTCAAGAACTTATTTCATGTACCACACCAGTATGAATGGCACACAGGAACCTGCTTTTGTAGTTATTTGTGTGCACACTCCCAGTTAAAGCATTTCAGGGGAATTTTCTCAGCCAGCCCTACACAAAACACCATTGCACAAGTGATGATCCCACAGGATTTGCTTGTAGGTTGAAGGGCTTAAGAAGGCAACTTAGAAGGGTTGAAATCTCAGTGAATATCACTCTCTTAAAGCTGTCTTACTTTTGAAGCTCAAAGAATGTTGGATTTTTGATATTCAGTGTTCAGTTTTGGGTCTCTCACAACATTGAGGTGCTGGAACCTTCCCAGGGAAGGACAACAGAGCTGGAGAAGATTTTGGAGCACAAGTTCTGTGAGGAGCAGCTGGGGGACCTGGGGGTGTTTAGCCTGGAGGAGAAGAAATTCAGGGAGATGTTGTTGCTCTCTACAACCTCCTGAAAGGAGGGTGAGGCCAGGTGGGCTTGATCTCTCCTCCCAAGGAATAAGCAAAGAAATGGCCTCAAGTTTCACCAGGGAAGGTTTAGGTTGGATATTAGGAAAAACTTCTTCTCCAAAAGGTTTCCCAGTCATCAGAACAGGCTGTCCAGGGAAGCGATGGAGCCACCACCCCTGGAGGTATTTAAAAGCCAAGTAAAAGTGGCTCTGAAGGACATGGTTTAGTGGTGGGCTTGGCAGTGCAGGGTTAATGGACTCAGTCATCTTAGAGAAGTTTTCCTAGATGATTCCATGTGTCTCTGATTCTGGGATCTTCCCACACACACAGTGTGGGAACCCCCTGGCCCTGCTGTTGGGGTCTGCTGGGCACACAGGTTCCCCCAGCTGCTCACACTCACTGCAGTTGTACCGTGTTACATTATGGGGAAAGGGAAGGAAAGTAAGATAACCACTGTCTGTGAGGTGAAGAATTCACCATTTCATCACTGCAGGCCTACTTCCACCCTCCTGAGCAATACTGTCAGGCTCAAGGAGAAATCTACAAACAGGTATGGGAGCAACATGTGAGTGGCTGTCCTGGGTCAGCTCACCTTGGCCCCATGTCCTGTGTCCAAGAGACGTCACCAGATGACAACTGGAAAACAGGGGGAAAGAAGCTGACATCATGTACCTGATCTCATGTACCATCCCATTTTTTCTATCAATCAGCCACTTGATGGCTTTCTGAACAAGAAAATGAACCCAGATCACTGTGCTAAGGACTAAAACACCCTACAGCATCCTGTGGTAAAAATTGTGGCATCCTAAATGCTGCAGCATCCCGTGGTAATGAATTGTGTGGTTCACTCGTGTACACTGCACAGTAATGATAATAATCCTCTTTGTATAACACTGACTGATTTCAATACCCAAATGTTGCATTTTAAGACAGAATATGTGGCCTTTTTCAGTGTGAGAGCCAAGCTGGTGTTTAATTCATTAAGAAAAAATAATATGCAAAACAGCAATATTTATCCATAGCATACAAAATGTAAATGCTTTGTGCTGTGATGTTTGGGTGTCATCGGAATTATTTTAAAGGCAAGTGATTTAATTGTGTTTTTGCTAATTATAATGTTTACAAATTAGGGAAAGATGCTTTTAGTGGTCTGTTGGGAAAGAGCTTTGAAACCTCACATGTCTTTGAGTCTACAGTACCGTCATTTAGTCATAAACTCGTTCTAACACCAGGGTGATTTGCTTTTTAGATTACTCTTGCATGAAAAGCGAGTCTCCAGAGCCTTCAGCTCCGCGGAATTCAAAGCCAGGTTCACGTGTGTCTGTGTGTGCTTTGACAGAAATTTAACCAAGTTCTTTTCTTCTCCTTTTCAAGGTCCCCGTGTCCCGATGGTGACTGTTCACAACACGACAGATGCACAGAGTAAGGACGGGCTTGAGCTTTGCAACAACCCTTCAGAGAAAAGTAGCCGGGCAGGACAGTGAGATCTAGCTGCTCTTTGCTAAACTTAACACTCCTGGGGAACCCAGGCTCTGCCTAAATGCAAGTTTTCTGCCGGGCAAAGGGACTTGCAGAGCTGTTGCACTGCCATCACAACAGCTGCTGTTTGGGGTGAAAGCACACCAGTTGGGGAATGATGTTTGTTATCCTCTTTTTCAAAAAAAAAAAATGCATAGTTCAAATGTCTCTCTCAAATCCCTCTGTTAGTCTTCCACTGATTTTGTTTTGCATCCCATATATAAAAAAATAAGATAATAAGGGAAGATAAATGTAAGAAATATTTAGCCTAATCTGTGGTTTTAATAAAATCACTCTGATATGAATTATCAGAGATAATGCAGAGGAGTGAGCCCCACAAGTGGTGCCTCTGCCTGGTTCCCTGATCTGTCCGTGGAGATTGTAGCACTTATTGTTTGGTAAAGCTTTGTCATGCTAATTATTTGCATCTACATCAGTGCAAAGCTGGAATTATTCAAAAAACAGGTTTCTTCCCTCAACATATTTGGTGCTCTCTGTAGCCATTACCAGACTGGCAATGTGCAGTCCAAAAAGCCATGGAGTTTTTGGGGTTCCACTCTGGCAGAGTGTGGCACTGAGCCTCATGTGAAACCAAGATTTATCTGCTGCCATCATTTTAATGGGAAAATATAATTTTTCATTTTAACAAAGAAATTATCCCAGCCTTAGCTGCAGTTAGGGACTTCAGGCACTGATGTCAACCAAGTATTAAGCAACACCTTCATTCTATTTCTATCGGCTTTATACACAGTTGATACCAGGTTATCACATATCTGTTTTGCTTATCTGGATTTACAGCAACTCACTACTCTTCTCTCAAAAGAAAAAAAAAAAAAAAAAAAA
>VXBN01013240.1:0-17771 GCA_013397395.1 Sinosuthora webbiana | reverse complement strand
AAAAAAAAAAAAGAGTGAGCAAACCAAGAAATTTGGCACTCAAACTAAAGATTTACTGTGAAATGCAGACCTGCTTCGTTTCCCACTGAAGGTAGTGAGTGTCACAGGAAAGGCTCCTTGCACAAGGGAGTGTCAGGTCCCTCTTCCCAGCACAGTCTGAGGTGGGCAGTGCCCTCCCCAGGGATAACCCCAGAGCAGCCCAGCTGATGCCCACAAGGCCCTTCAGCCAGGAGAGTTTCTTCACCCTGACCTGCAGCTCCAAAGTCACTTTCTTTCTCCCCCACTTTCAATAAAACACCTTAATTTTATCTTAGACATGGAGGTGTCTGACTGGCTATATCAGCATGGGATAGTGCTCTCAGGAGTGGTGTTATACCCTCCTGTACAGTTATATAAAATACTTTTAGGTGAATAAAATGAGACAATATAAAAGAGAAAGAGTAAATGAAGTCCTTTGAAAACTAAAACAAAACACACCAGGACTAGTTTTACTTTGATAGATGCATATGGGTAGCATCTATTACACAGAGAACTCAATCTACTCATGTGCAGAACACATCCTCTACTGAAATTCATGATCTTCTGCATGCAATTACCATTTCCCCTGGTTCTTTTCCTTTTTCCCTCCTCATTCTTTTGCTTTTGAATAAAGGGCAACTGACAGTTGCATGTTACTGAATTTACTTATTTAATATGAGCCCATTACTCCATAAAAGGGAGTTTGCCTCTGTATTCTCCGATAATCTGATAATAGCGAGTGGCACTGAATATTAGAGAATGCTTACATTTAATTAAGCAATGACCATTTGTACTCCACAGACTCAAGCTCCCTGTGGTCCTAAAGCAAAAAGGAAAGTCCTTTAGGAGATATGCCAATCTTTTTTATTTCCTTCACAGTCTTCCTGGCTTTCTGTGAATGCAATTATATGAACAAATAAAACGGCTTGACTAAATTCCCCTACGTGGCAAGCCCCTTTCTGCTGATAAAGCTACTTGTGTGTGCCATAATTAAATGAGAATCTTAATATTTAACTAAACCTAATAGGCTGTTGCTTTGCCACTTTTGTGGGGGTTGTGGCTTTGATAAAGAGCCAGGCTTTGCAGAAGCAGGGTGAATAGTCACTGAACCAATGTACACTACTGCTGAAAGATCTCTGAAATATATTAACTGGGAAAGGCAAGGTTTTGTCTGCCTGCCCAGCAGAGATGGGCAGTGAGAGCAGGATAATCAGGTACCAGAAGTGTTATTTGAGGAGCTGAGGTTATGTATCTATTGATCAGTGTGTCTCGAAAGGGAAGTTACAGTCAGTGACACACACAATGTGGTGTGAAATCTCACACCCTCCTTGGGTGCAGGTGGCAGAGGTAATGCCCTGGATCCCCCTGGTTCACACCCAGACTGATGCCAGGGGAATGAGCACTGCAACAGACTCCCTGGACCAGGATTCACTCACCCCAGCCTTTAAATACCCCCTCCATGGGGCTCAGGATCTTTGCCCACACATGGACACATTTTCCACCATGTAAGACACACAACCTGAGGTGTTTCAAAAAGAGAGGCCCTTTCCCTACCAGCTGGGAAGGACTTATTCTTCCTGGTGCTGGAGGTGGCTGCTCTTTCTAGAAAGGGCTCAGCAGGTACAGCACATGGCCAGGATGAGGGGATAAAGGTTAAATCCCAGGAAGGAGGAAGGAATCCTCTATTTCTGACCCAGAGAGTCCTTGGGTAAGGCACATAAGCAAAATGGAAAATTTTTGAAAACTCCAAAAGTCAAGACTGCTCCAAAACCTGACATTGCAGGTTTGTGTGAGCTTTGTCCACTCTCCTCTCCCCATGGCTTTCCTTCCCGTGGATTTTATCTTGCACAGCAATACAACTTTTTCTGAAGCACCCCATAGTCTCTTCCCCTTCCTACTAATTATGTAGAACTTGGACACAGACTTGAGGACCTCTTCATTTGAGATCTGTCTTTGCAGGGTGGGTGGATGTCTGACAGGGACCCATGGTAATGTCCCAACACAGTGGGTCACCTTCCCACCTCCTGAAAATCAGCTGTGTGTGATGTGTGAGTGTCACTGATTTCAGGGATATAGTTTTTTTTCAATGAAGAACTTGGAAGGGGTTTCAAAGATTTAAGTGAATTAGACATCCGTGAGGACTAGAAGGAAATCCTTTTGTAAGGAAACTTGTATTATATATATCAAGGTGACTATAAAATGGTAAAATGCATTTTCACAAACTGTGCCAAAAGTTTTTTGTGATCTTGTCCTTCTTCTTTCAGAAATTTTTGAGCTGGAGGTAAATGAAAATGTGCAGCTGGCTGTAAATGACAGGCAAATGCCTAAGGTAGAATACATGGAAATCAAGATAGATGATTACAGTAAGTAGCACCTTTCTTCTGACTTATTTTTCTCTTTAACTGCTATAGCTGTGAAATGATACAGCCACCCTGGGTAGACTGGCAGGAGGAAAAATGACTTTGACTCTCAATAAACTCACACAGTTTGCAAAGCACTTTCCTGGAATGTGCCACATAAGGAGGTTATTACAGAGGCAGAATTTGATGAGAATTCAGCTGAAGAAAGGCAAAATGATAGGGTTGGGATTTTTTTTCCCTCTTAAAATGTTCTTTCTGAAGAAAAAGCCACTCTAGGAAATGACATGGTGGGGTGCCCCATTGTTGGGAGCATTTGCCCTGGGGGTGTGTGTGTCATTTGAAATGGGTTTGGAGTGGGATAATGTGTGTGCTTGCTGGCTACATCTGTGGCTGCCTCTCAGTGCACAATCTGAGCTGCAGTGAATGAAGATGACTCTCACATGACTGCCCATTGGAGTCACTCAGGATTCTTCGAAAAAGCCATGTGATTTGGGAGGGTATAAAAAAAAAAAAAAAAAAAAGCTTTACGAGAAAAGACAAAGGAGATTTCACCTGGAGTAAAGAAAGCAGACACTTGGAGCAGCTTGCACCTGCAGCTGGTGTGTTATTTCTACCACTTGTATAAAAATTCCCCACACACACACAGACACATATATATATATACACACACATTTATATATATATGCCAAAGAGAGAGAGAAAAACCTGGTGGCAAACAGCCAAAGTGTAACCCTGTCTCTGTAGTTGTACCTGAAACAACCTAAAAAACATCTTCTCTGTCTCTAAGCAGATACCTTCCCCATATGGAGAAAATCCACATGCTCAGAGGTGCACAGAGGCTCCCCAAAATCTCAGCCTGCGTGTATGGTGGCGACTCTAGAAAAAAAACCCAGAGACTCTGGGTTCAAAGTGTGGCCCATAATGTTTCCCATGCCAGGAAGGAGGGTATTTCTCAGGCCATAGGAAGTGAAGTGAAAGCAGAGAGCTGTGCTGGGGGCAGGTTACTGATTTCAGCCATTTCCAGATGTTATAAAATGTGAAGCAAAGGCTGAGAGATGGTTGCCATTTGAAAAGGATAACAATGGCCCTAAAATGTTCTGTTTACCACATGGAACATAAGGAACATAAACCAGTGCATAAAATAACAGGAACAGACGTGCACTTCCAGGTTTTATGGACAGGAAAGGATGGATAAAGAGCCCCTATTTCCCCCCATGAGCCAGCTCATGTGAGACTGGCAGTTTATTAGGGATAACTCAGCTTGATACTAAATTTTTTAAATGCAGCCTCATTGCAATTCTGCTCATTTAACCAAAAGTATACTTGTGTGTAATAAATACAAACTGGCCACAGCCACGTGGCCATTCTGCTGTGCCATCCCTGTGTTTCCAAAGCTTTGGGCTGAGCAGCCTTGGGAACACTGCAAGTAGCACTTAGTAATATTTAAAGTCAAGTGATGGTCTTTTTGGCTGTCCCTGGGCCATTGATCCAATTTGCAGCTATTAGCATTCAGATGGAATAACTAATTAGGCAGAGTGTCAGGCAACGATTGCAAAGCAAACCGTTTAAACCGTGCTGCTAATCTGTGTATTAATCTACTGAAAATGCTCCTAATACCGATTTAATTGCTCAGCCTTTGCTAATCTGGATTGTAGTTAACATTTCAAAAATAAATGTGCTGTCCTTGATGCAGAGAGTGTTTGTATGGAGGCAGTTTTGGCTACTGATACAAAGCCACAGAAATAACATTCAGTTAAAAGAAGCTTTAGTGATCACATGCCTCCTTTACATTGGTTCTGTACCAGTGTAACTACTTGGGCTTCTTCAGCACCTTTGCCTCCCATTTACAACAAAACTTAACCCTTTGAAAGTTAGGATTAAAATACTTGTTTCTTCCTCTGTCTTCACACCATTATAGCAAAATAATTCTATTTCTCTCCCCCAGCCACCATACTTAATTGGGTTTTAAATTACCATTTTCATTGCCAATTTTCCTCCTTCTCTGCTGCCCTGAAATATTGATTTCTGTCGGCATCACTCATCCAGCCGCCAAAAAAGGAAAATTATAGCTATTGACAGATGTTAATTGAACGCTGTAAAAGTGATGCATGACTGAGCAGCTCGCACTGTACTCCCCATTTACATTTCTTGTCACCTCAGCTATCACAATATGGGTCTTTTCTTTGGCAACATCTGCGTTTATAAGGTGATATTTTCCACAGCCTTTGAAGAAATGCCATTTTGCTCCTACTCATCTGTGGCCAAAACGCCAGAAAAATCTCTTGGAATCATGTCAGCATTGCCACATCAAAGACATGTTGCTAATTGCTCTTTTTTACTTTTGTTTAGGATTGCCAATGCAGATCTTAAAGCCAGCAACCTTTGCGGACACTGCACACTACCCCTTGCTTCTGGTTGTGTAAGTTCTGTCTTGTCCTTTCCTTCTGTTCACATTATCAGGGCAGCTTGGGAACCTTGGCCATGATCAGAAACTTTTAAGATATGTTTTGTACAGGGAATGCCAAAGTCCAGGACACTGGTCTCAACCCCATCTCACTGCACTTATGGCCAGATGTACATCCCTTCCTTCCCATGTTTGAACCAAGGTTTTCAGCTCCCAGGAGGGCACCCTGTTGAAATCCTGCAGAGTAAATTGTGGGTTTTGTGAAGGTGTTTCTTGTACACTTTTATCATTTGTGGGGCAGAAACAGGAGGAGAAGGAATACAAGATGTGTTTTGACTTTCTGTCCCAGTGCTTAGGGCTCCCATCTTGTGATTAACAGGTAATTTTAGAGTGGAAATCAGTCAGCCTTACTAGAGCCTAAATTTTAGGTGCCCTCATGCAGAAATCATTCCCTTGTAAGTGCTCACAGTAAAGACAAAGCTGGAAACCTTTGAGTATCTCCACGAATCTTGCATTTATATTAGATAGGTAGGTTTTCCTCTTGGCGGGCAGAGCAGATGGGTATTTCTTTATGCAACATTTAGCAATAATAATAAACATTACTGAAGGGTTTTTTTTGGCAATTTGGAAAGAAACTGCGGGAGGGAATTCACTGACCTTGGAAGAACCTGTTTGGCCCTGGCTGCATCCCAGTGCCATCCCACTTGCTGCCTGCCAGGGAACACCCCATGAGGGAAAAGCCTCATGCAGGAGGGATGAATGCCTGGTGAATGGCTGTGCCACCCTGCACGACTCCCCACGAAGGACAAAGCCACTGCAGCGAGCGTGTTGTTACATCATGAAATTACTGCGGAGAAAATGTGCTTCATTATCCAAGTGCTCGAGGAAGATTGGTTCTCATCAAGTGCACAGCACTTAATTAGGCTGCTTCTGGAGCTGGGTAGGCCAGGGTCTCACTTGGATAAATGCAAATGGCTGGAGTCACGTGTGCATTAAAGTCCTGCAGTGAAGTGCCTGGTGTCTCTGATAACCCCAAGAATGACAAATAGGTGGATAAAAATGCCAGTGGCTCTACAGTAATCCCAGCCCTAAATTATGGCTTAAAGTCATCATCATCATCATCCCTTGTTTTATCTGAGCTGCCTGGCTGAAGTAGGGTTTGTATTTCTCAAGACAGTCCTCCTGTACAGGATCAGACCCTAAGCAGAAGGGTGAAGAGGAGGCCTTGCCCACTCTTTTCTCCTTCTCACCAATTTTGGGCCAAACTGGCCATTATCAAGCATTTTTTTACAACTTTAAAAGAGTTCTTCCCCTCTGTATTTGTGTGAAGCAGTGATGACAGAACCACTTCAGCAGAAAATAAAAAAGAGCTTTTGGGAACATAGAAAATAAATATACATTACAGCAGGCATAAAAAAAGGAAAACTCAACTAATGCCTGTGTCTGGCTACTCACAGGAGTGATTTACCTGCTCTGGTTACCCATGGGAGGAATCCTGGCCAGTTAGAGATGTGTTTGCTGGTGCGGTTCAAACCTCAGTTTAGAGGCTGCTGTGCACAGAGGGAGCAGAAACCAACCTGCAGCTTCCACCCAGCCTCAAAACCCATCCCACACCATCAGCCTCCCGCCTGCCATCCTTGCACACACTGGTGTCCCCTTCCTGAAACCTCCCCTTACCCTGCATGGTGGGGCTGTGGGGCCCTATCCCACGGCAATGCCCCACATTTGGGAGAGCATTTGGAACTGTTGCCTTTCCTTGATGCCCATTTCTCTTCCAGAGATGGGACACCTGGCAGCCAGATTGTCACGGAGAGGTTCGAGGTGACGTGGGAGAGCGTCATGGTCAGCTCCCACAACGCCATCGTGCTCAAGTTCGACGGCCGCGGCAGCGGCTTCCAGGGAGCCAAGCTGCTGCACGAGGTCAGGAGGAGGCTGGGCCTGCTGGAGGAGAAGGATCAGCTGGAAGCTGTCCAGTGAGTGGCACTGTTATTGAAGAAATTAATTCATTACGATAATTAACCCCAATCTCCTGGTTGCTTTGATGGCGGTGTAGGGTAGAGCAAGGAGATGGGAGGGAGGGGCAACGTAGTTGTACAATTGCAACTGCCTGTGAGAGGGAGCTCGTGTCAACCAGAGCAGAGGGAGAAAAACAAGCCTCAAACAGAGCTAAATTAGAGCACACTTATCTGTATCACATGCTCAAAGCCTATTTATTTTTAGCTCTGTACAGTCATATAGCTACAAACAAGGAAGCTTGAATATCTGTTCCCACATTAATCTTTTGCTTGCCTGGTAGCTGGAAAAAATCCATCTTTAAATCCTTAAACTTTTTAAACCAGGGCAAAACCCTAAATGTCAATTCCTGTCATATTGTTAGATTTATTCTGCACATAATCACTTTAAAACCACTATCAGAGTATTGCAACAGCTGTGCAATAGCTTATTATGGCTTCCAGTGGTAGTGCAAGTTATTTGTTGCCATTGTTTGGTCAAATCCAACACATGAGGCTGCAAGATTAAATCAGATCCATGTGAGAGAGGCTTGGACCGGTGTGATTTAGATTGTCTGTGTCAAGGGGAAAGGGCTTTAAACTGAATAGGGGCAGGTTTAGATCAGATATTGGGAAGAAATTCTTAATTATGAGGGTGTGAGAACTGGCACAGGTTGCTCAGAGAAGCTGTGGATGCCCCATCCCTGAGAGTGTCCAAGGCCAGATTGGACGGGGCTTGGAGCAACCTGGGATAGTGGAAGGTGTCCCTGCCCACGGCAGAGAAGTTAGAACTGGATGATCCTTAAAGTCTCTTTCAACTCAAACCATTTGATTTTTTTTTTTTTTTCTGGGGCCAGTTTAATTTAAAGCTGATTAAAATCACACTATTTTTTGCTCATGAAGGGAAAAAATATTTTTAACCCATCATTTTTCCTCTCTCATGTTCTAGGACAATGCTGCAGGAGAATTTCATTGATAAAACAAGAGTTGGTGTGTTTGGGAAGGTAATGTTTTGCCATTGCTCCTCTGTGCTGTCCCAGTTGGCTGACAGGGCTAAACAACTGAGTTAAACCCTAACTTATTGAGTATGTCAGTGGTGACTTTATTATTATTATTTATTTTTGGGCTAGACCACACCTTGCTCAGTGATGTTAAAGGTGGAGGCTTTCATTTCACCAACTTGTTCATCAATGACTTCGTTTAAATTAACCTCCAAGAGCAGAAGGTGACTGCTGCTCAGAAAACATCATCAGATAGTTCATCATTTTTTTCCCATTGCAAATTTTCATTTCATTTTCACCTTGCCTCCTAAAGCAGGTGGGAACGTGGGTACATCTAACTCATGTGTACAGCAACCCTGTGGATTTCTGAGGCTGATTTGCCACGTGTGCCTGGCTGGGAAATAGCCACTATAAAGTACACACAGTGTGAGATGAGAGTGGGACTGTGAGGAGAAATTGTTTGCTGTGGGAGACACTCATCAGGAGTGGGCGAAGAGAGTGGGCTTGGAGTGCACGTAGAGCAGCAGCTCTGCAGGGAATTGTTAACAGGCTGGCAGCAGACACTGAAATTGTGATGCTCGTTTTAAGCAGAGAAAGTCTGGGGTAAACATTTTGGAGAGGTAGCATATCTGGTTAGAGATACAGCCATGAAGTGAGATGAAAAAGGCCAGCTCTTGGGCACACAACCCTCCTGCCTTCAGGAGGGTGCCAGCCACGTGACCAGGGAGATGTCCCTTGTTTTGTGGTTTTCCAGGGCAAGGTGTAAAGGCTCTGAAATGGCCAAGCATTTGCTGCAAGGTCTCAGCTGCCTTGTTTCCAAACGTGCCTCCCAAAAGAAACACCAACACCCCTGTCCCGTTTCTGTTCCAGGATTATGGTGGTTACCTGAGCACTTACATGCTTCCAGCTGGTGAAGACAACCAGGTGTTTGCCTGTGGAGCTGCTCTTTCCCCAGTGACAGACTTCAGACTATATGGTAAATCTCATTCCTCAGCACACAGACCCTCCTGCTGACCACAAATGATGTTCCTTCCCTGTCCTTTCCCACTTGCCATATTTCTTTCCCAAGATCCTGCTTGGTTTATATTCTGTGTCTTTTTAGGAGTAGCCATAAACCCTTTTTCCCCACTAAAGCAATTTAGCTGGCACCAGTGGGACCAGCCATGGTAGTCAGAGTAATCAAATCACTTTATTACTCCTTTTAAATAAAGGAGAATTTTCTTTAAACTCCTCCAGCCTTTGCCACCAGCCATCCCCACTGCCTTGAATGTGCTTCCTTCCTTCCTGAAGCACCCATCCATGGAAGCTGTGGTGCAGTCTGCCTGGCCCATCCTGCCTCTGACCACAGCACTACCCTGCACATGGTGGTCCTTCCTCTCAGGGATAGCAGTTCCCTTTGCACTTAGTGCCAGTGAAAACCAGGGGACTGCCAGGGAAGTCACTGGTGTTCAGCCAGACTTCAGGAGCTGTACAGTTATCCCTGAGACCAAAGGGAACTTGCTGCTGATGTGAAAGGAGAAGGGGGCACAACATGAAGAGCTCTTCTATCTCAATTGCATTAACAAAGGAAAAATAAAAGGTTTTTCTGTGTCTTATTTAGAGACCAGAAGTACATGGTGACGATGACAGACTCTGGTATCATGCATACTCTTAATGCATTTTCAAAAACTTTTAGAAATGCATCCTCTATATTAAGGCCATGTTAGAAAATAAGGATTTTATTAGCATTTGCAATATTTGACTCCACAGTGTATTCATGACTGAAAGTGATATTTTCATTTTTTTTCTCTTCAAGCTTCAGCCTTTTCTGAAAGATACTTGGGCTTGCACGGGGTTGATAACAGAGCATATGAGGTAACTGCTTGGACACTGCATTTCCCTGATAAAATGTGAACTGGGTCTTAACTCTCCCTCCATGTGTTCTCCTTTGGGGAGGAAGCAAGGCTGTGCAAGAGGGACTCACTAGTGAAGCTCTGAAGGTGTCCTTCAGCCTGCTTACTGCTTTTCTTGTCTTAATAATAATCATGGATAAAGTTTTTATTGATTAGACCTTGTGCCTGCCTCTCTAAATTGAGTAAATACAGTTTTAGAGATTGAAAGAGCTGAGTGACTCAGATGTGCCCAAGAGGACACGGTGTCATGACCTCCTTGAAAGTTCTTGCCAATGGTCTTGTCACTTTGATTCTCTGTGAGATAAACAAATTCAAGTGAAACTCAGCTTGACTTTCTCAAACTTTGTGATATTTCAGATAGATAGAACTCTGCCAAAACTGAGCAGGACATGGAAAATGAAACACAGCACCAGTTAATAAAGACATTATTTCGTATACCTGATGGGATCAGTTGGATCCTGTGCTGAAATTACCTGGAGGCAAAACCTGACAAAGAATAGTCACACAAACAAAATTTGTTACAGAGAAAATCTAGTTCAGCTTCTAAGCCTTGTCTGCAGCCGGAAGACATGAAGGCAGCAAAGGTCTGACACTGTTCTCACAGAGAAAGCAGGTACCACCCTGTGCCCTCACAAGGGAAGATTTGGCCTGGTTACCTAAACTCTGAGTTCAGTGTCTCTCAAATTTTGCACTCACATGCTATATGTGCAAATGCTTTTTGTTCTTTTAGAAATTGTTTGTATTTATATTCCCTTGTTCATCTGAAAGACAGCTGGGGACAAAGGTGTTCTCAGTAGTGGACATTTTAATTTCATATCAGATCATCCCCCAAGCTTTAGAAACTCATTGAGGTTGGCTTTCAAACCACACCAAAGTCCCTCCAGACCCATGAAGTGTTCTTAGGCTTAGGCACCTAAGAGAAGGTTTTTCATTCACTTTGATATTTTCCATGTGTTTTACAGTTCAGGCTTTTATTGAACATTACCAGAACAGGGGAGGGTCTCTGACATGTTCCTGCTGCTGACACTGCCCTGCCAGCACAGGGTGGAGGTCTATTTTATTCTAGATTTATATAAGTAGCCAGGAGAATATGCTGTGCTGGTGTCTGCTTGTTATCCTGGTGATAAAGTATTAAATGGAAATAAGCACTTCTATTGCCTCCATATAAATTGCTAATTTCTAGCAAGTTTTTTAATCTTATTATAACCTTTACCTTCACAGATCAGCAAATTATCACACAGAGTCTCATTACTAAAGGACCAGACATTTTTGATCATTCATGCTACTGCTGATGGTAAGTTAGCCCATCATTTGAGCTCATTATATTTTTGTGTTGGCTTTGATTTTTGTTAATTAAATTTGTCTCTTTAATGATTGCAATCTCTTTTTACAGAAAAAATACATTTTCAGCATACTACGGACCTTATCACACACCTAATTAGGGCAAAGGCTAATTACAGCTTGCAGGTACAGTATATGTTTCTTTTTTTTTTTTTTTTTTTTCCTATTTGAGCAGTTATTTCCCTATTTGAACTCAAACTGCTGTTATGAAGCAAGGCTTGAAAAACCACTTGCAAACTCAGCCTGGCAGTAGAAGTAGCACCAGCATATAACATGTTTCTATTAGTCCCATGTTTACGAGGCACCAGTGTTTTGTTTTGGACAGTTGTGGAACAATTACTGAATTACAGTAAATTAGGTTGTGAGAGATATATCCCTAAGGAATTTATGTCTATTGAGTTTCTTTGGGAACAACAGAACAAGTTCAGGATGAATTCCGGGGAAACTGGGTTCTAAATTAAATCAACCGGAAAAGTTACAAAGATATATGTCACTTAAATCTGACATCCACTATGCACAGCTCCACTTTCCACCAAATTATATCTCTGTTTTGCTGAATGGTCCATGTCCAAGTCATTACATCTTTCAAAATGAACCCACCCTAGCATCCCTGCCTAGACAACCCATTATCATCTTGCATTTCTTCAAGTTACCTGCACCATTTAAATGAAAAGTTGGGTTTAAACTATTTCATTTCTGGCTTCACAATTTTTTTTCAATTTAATTACTTCTCCAGCAATATTTATTCATTTTTTTAACTTAATGACATTTTTGCTTTAAAGCCCTCATTTTAGTCAGTACAACCTAATGCCATTTCTCTCCAAAACTGCACATTTTTTTGGTTTTCACAAGGAAAGTGTGGGCTGGTTCTTCTTTGACTGAACCTGTTCAGAACATAATTAAGTGGAAAATCCTCCACCCCAAAAATATTCCTTGTGAAGGCAGATGCAAATCTGCATTTGGAGCACTATGTTGCCCAAATTCCTCTGGGCCTCCTGAGCCTCCATGGGAGGCCCTATGATGCTGAGGAGATGCAATGGGTTTGCAGCTCAAGCTGCAGGTGTGGGAGGTCAGTCCTGAGACTTTAAAGGTGTGTATTTACTTGGTTTTTTTGTTTCTGTTTTTTTTTTGCAGATTTACCCTGATCAAAGCCATTACTTCAGCAATGCAGCATTTGAGCAGCACTTGTACCAGTCCATTGTCAACTTCTTTGTGGAGTGTTTCGAGGTTCCAGACAAACTCCCACTAGCCCCACTGAAAGAGGAGGAGGAGGATGATTAACCCTACTTGTCCGTGCTAAGCACAAGGCAGATCTCTCTGACAATATGCAACTGGATCATTTTCCTGAAGAAAGAGATGTTGTTAGCATGTATTTAAAAAAAAAAAACAAAAACAAACAACAAAAACTGAAAGCAGCTCCTCTGCTTTACTTGACAGCAACTCCTTCCTAAATGGAAGAACATTAAGCATGGTGAACTCAGCAGAAACTGCTGTCTGAAATAAATCCATCACAACCAACATCTTCTTTTTCTTTGGATTTTTTTTTCTTTTTTTTTTTTTTTTTTTTTTTTTTTTTAGTTTCTTTCTTTATTTCTTTCTTTGCCACAAAATGACTTCTAGACTGAAAATGGTAAGGCATTGCACTTGAAGGAACACCCCAAGAAACCACTTTGAGGACTGGAGGATTTAATGTCTCTTTGCAGTCAAGCAGTCAAGCAGTAGCAGTGAAATCCATCATCCACATTAAGGTTACTATAGTTAGCATCACACTGTGTCAGAAAAAAAAATCTAATCTAATACGTGGGGAAGATTATAGCACAATTATTTTAAAGGATACAGATTCATGCACTTGCCTGCTCTTTTCCATCTTCAGGAGGTTTGTCATTGCTACAGGATACACAAATCCAATTGTGCGAAACATCACTATAGTTACACCGATCTTTACCTTCCTGTAATTATTTTGTTAATTCTGTATGGCTTTTACTTCTGTTGTTCATTGGGTCTCATGCTTACCTTATTAGCTTCTCAGCTTGTTCTGGATGGGGAAAAAAAACAAACGAATTTACCAACTCACTTTAGACCTCAGGGGTCTAATGAGGCAATGGGACTTGAGCTACCCAGATATTAAAAAAACTATTGGAATAAAGCAAAGAAAAACTCACTCTTGAGTTCCCAAAATAGCTCTTGCCAGTAAGATTGAGTATTTTCTTTGGCAGCCTTGAAAAATATGCACATAAATAAGCTAAATCAGCTTACATTGAGATATTTTTTATTGCGATGTAGAAAAATATGCGACAGTCATGATTATTCTTTCTCTTTCTCTAGTGTTGGAACAAATGGTTGGTAACCTGCTAGGGAACAGCTAGGTGAGGCTGTGGTACAGGAATTTGTACCAGAGACCCCACAGATCATCTTATAAAGCCATTTAAACAGAGACAATGTGCAGAGATTTATTGCACATGCTGTCTGTGGCTTAGTTTTATTCCAGGTCAATGATTAGCCTATTCCAAACACATTTAATTATCTCTTCTGTTCACACTTGTTTTGACAACCGTAAAAGAAAAAAAAAAAATAAAAAGTGGATTGTTTTTTGTTTTAAAAGGTCTAACTGTTCATTTTAGCAGTGGAAAGCAACTTTTAAAACTTCTTGTGAAAACATCCAGCTCTCAGAAAGGAATCCAGCCTCCATCCACTTCCACGTACGGCGCCATAAGAATTTTGACAGTGTCGCTCCTTGTAAAATATTCTGACCAAATGTACAGCCAGTATTAATACTGTATATTTCATTTTGTTGTATATAAAGGAATGTAAGTCAGCTCTTTGTCAGATCCCCAATCCAATATTAGTCTTGTGTTCGACATGCATGCGGTAACACTTCTTTGCTGATCAGGACTCCTTAGAAGCACTAGCTTGGAAATATAACAATTAATGTAATTTCTTTTCTTGTTTTAACAGCTTGAATGTCAATGCCGGTTCCTACTTTTTACATAGTACTGTGGGTAAACTCACATCCTGACAGCAATGATGATGTTTCCATTGTGTTCTTTAGTGTGTCTTTTTTCTTACCTTTATTTTAAGCTTTGAATGTTGGTTGTACTTTGACCACCATGGAAAAAAATATATTGATAAACCACAGAAATTACCTAGTTTGGTTGGGATTATCTCCTTTAATTTACAGTGCATCAACATTGTGTGAACAAGAACTACGGTGTAAATCTGCTTTATCTGGCAAAATGCCAAATAGACCATGAGAATGCTGCGTGTCCAGATTTTGCTACGCTGAACAGGCTCGAGAGCCTGAAATGAACTTGAACTGAGAAATGTAAAAATCTGCTCTGTCCACAATCTTTTGTAGAAAGAACTTTAGGATGTGGCATGGTAGTGTTTGTTCATTCATGGAATAAAACATTATTTTACCACCCTGGTTGCTACTGCTGTTGTTTTGTGTTAAGTTGTTAAATAAGCATCAAGTTGCAGGAAGTGCTATTTCTGGTTGAACTGAGCCCAAGCTGGCACGTTCTGACTTGCTGCACATCATCAGTGCCAGGGTGTTGTCCCATCAGCTGACACCCACTAGACCAAACCGGATTTAGAGGAAGAGAATTTTAATATTTCAAAGCAAAACCAAGAAATGATCGAGGACACTTACTCCAGTTTATGTTTCCAGCAGATCAGGAAACAAGAAAATGGAGCCCTGGGACAGGGGAAGGCATATTGCAACAGTACAAAATAGCTTTGCTGTTGTTTTGTTTAATTATCTAAATGCAACGAGTATTTTTTATTGTCCAAACAAATCAAGCTTATACTCTCAGCTCACTGGCATATCTGGATGCCATAATGCTCAACTGTGGCATCCCAAAGAGGAAGAGAACTAATGAGCAGTGCCCTACTAATTCAGATGGAAACCGCAGAGGGAAAAATGAAGCATTGCTGGTAGCTAATTAACAAAGCCAGGCAGCCAGCCATGTTTGTAATTGTCTGTGGGTTCAGGCATGGAGCTCATAAACCCATCCAAGCTCTGCTTGCAAGCTCAAGCCAAATGAGCACTGCTTCTTTGAAGGGTGGGAAGGAAAAAAAATTGAGTGAACGAGAAAGGGTATGTGGGATGTTCCCATGGGAAGACCAGTGGAATCTGCTGTTTGCAGTGGGGAAAAATGACATTTAGTGGGAGGGGAGCCTGAAGGTACATGGCCAGTGCTGGTACCTGAGACGTGCTCCTGCATTTGCTCTCATGCCCATGTTGTCCCAAATCTCAACTGGGTTGGCAGTGACCAGGCTCTGGATGTTTAAACTTCATGTATTGGGTCTCAGGGCTCAAAGCTGCCCTGCAGCCCTTCCTGGGGCTGGCACAGACCTGCCAGACCTGCCTGGTTGGGGGCTGGGCTGAGGACAAATTTCTGCCTTGACCTGAGTAGATGCTGGCTGTGGTGCTCATTCCTCTCTGGACTCCTTACCAGCTTTCCACTGGCAAATGAAGAGTAAATGGCAGAAATGGAAAAGATAACAGAAAAAGATCAAAATATCAGTTGCCAATTCCTTAATCGCGTTGCCCTACTGTGCCCAGTGTTTGCTTATTTTTATTCTGCTCTCTAAAATAAAGCTCCCAGCTGGAGGCTCAGAGTGGAGCTTAGGACACTTGCTAAGACCTGCCTCCTCTTCCCACTTTATCTTTCCATCCTCTCCCTATTCAGCATGGTTACAGTCTGAAAGCAAAGCCAGCACCCCTTTGGAACCTAGGAAGAGACAAATATAAAACCAGCATGGTGAGCTCCCTGAATAAGCCATAACCAAAATAAATTCTTTATTCTAATAGCTAATTCATGATGGATTATTTTTTTTTCTTTTTCTTTGAGAAATTCATGAAAAGCCTCAGATTAAATGATGCTACATTCTGCTTCCTCACTGGAAGAACAGCTTTAATCAAGATGTCCATTTCCATGACTGAGAGCAAAGAAGAGTAAAAAGCAAATACAGATGGAACAAGGCCCCAGGAAAGCACAAAAGTAAACCGTGCTCCAGTATTCCTGTGGAATAGCAAGGTTCTCTCCAGGCTGTTTGGTTTTTTTTTACTTACTTCACTTTAAATCCACCTTTTGGGTCATTTAAAAGCAAGAAACAACTCTCTAAGCTGATGTGAATGCTCTCATTCTTGTTGGGAAAGGCATCCTTGCAGTGTCTTTGCAACATCTGTTGTCAATGTCCTGAACTGCAGTTTGTGCAGAGCAGTTCCAGTAACTCGAACTGACATGTAATTTCCAGTGAGCCTTTGGAACCTGTCTGCAAAAGATCCTGAGCACCTGCTCCCCACCACCTTGTTTGGGGGCACTCAAAGTGAGGCTTAGTCCTTTACCCAAAAAACCAAACCCACAGCAAAGCATGAACAAGGCAAATCCTCGGCTCCACATTCTGCTCTGAAACACCACAGGAAAAGAGAGCAGAGAGTCAGGAGCCCAGATTCTGGCTGTGACAGCTCCTGGTCGACTTTTGTTCCCTGTAAATTCCCATTTGAATGTGCAGAAAGCAGGGAATCGAGGAGGTTGTTTTTCCTGCACTCGGCTCCTTTGTCATCAGAGCAATGCTGCCGTCACATGAGCCATGGCTCACAGGAGGAAACATCACAGGAGTCTGGCGTTTGATGCCTAAAGTTTGTCATGTATTAAAACGTGTTGCAGAGCAAGGGGGAAATTAGCCCAGAGATGGGATAGCCCATCCTGAGACACAGCCCCTCCTCTGACAGGGTTAGGGCCATGCCCATGAGAAACAGAGAGACTGTCCAGATGTTTTCAGTATGTGCACGAAGGCAGGTGCCAAAAGGCTGATGAGAAAAGCAAGAAAGATGCAGTAAGCATAAATTTCCTAGCTATCAAGCCTCTGTGGGAAATCTGTAGAAGTCTAGGAATCAGTGTGAGCTGAAGACAGCTGAGATCTGGCTCCCAGCTCTTCCTTGGAGCTGCTCATCACAGACAGCGCCCTTGGAGCCGCCAGGAGCAAGAAGCACATGCACCCATGATAACGTTGAGAGTGCTGGGGGAAACAGATATGGGCACATTCCCACCCAAAAGCCACCAGCTGTGCCTGCAATTTTATCCTGCATCTTGTGCTCCTGGACGTTAATGGTCACTGAGGAAACTAGCACTGGAATGTGAGCAGTTAGCACACGTCAGCGGGTGTGCTGAAAGACAGAGAGGGGCTGGTGCCATGACAGGAGCAGAAATCACTGCTGCAGGACTGTCAGTAGCAGAGCTGGTGATAATGTTTTTTGTCAGATGATGATGAAGGTGTTGTAAGGGACAGGAGCAAACCATGTCCCAGTTCTCAGTGGAAACACAAGCCGGAGCTATTGGAATAATTTTTAATCCTTATCGTCTCTGCACAGTGGGCTGCAGTTCTTCTTGAAGAGGCATTTTTTTGAAAGTAGAAACCCCAGAAACATTAAGTTCAAACCTTATGTCTGTGTGATCCAGTAGACTTTCACTGTGATGATTCTGATAATGGTATCATTTACAAGGAAATTGGGATAGGAGGAACTTTTTTCACTTGTCTCTAGAGAGAGGCTGTAAACAATTTATCTGCAACACAGCAACAGCAGCCACAAACTCGGCCCAAACTTCCTTAAAATATCTGCAACTCTGCCTCAACCAAATAACAGTTGAAAAGGTACAGTCTTTACCTACATCAGGATTTTAAAGAGAAAATATCCCCCATTCCCCTCATTCAGCATCTTCAGGAAAGAAAGTAGAGGAATTGTGAAAAACAAGTTCCAC
>VXBN01013236.1:0-26848 GCA_013397395.1 Sinosuthora webbiana | reverse complement strand
TTTTTTTTTTTTTTTTTTTTTTTTTTTTTTTTTTTTTTTTTTTTTTTTTTTTTTTTTTTTTTTATTTTTCCCTTTTTCTTAGGACTGTTTAAACCTTCTCTGAACTGAAAAAAAACCAGAAAAGCACCAAGAAGCTAGTACCTACAGCCCACCGGGGCCTGAACCCCAACATTTTTGCAGCGCCGAAAAGACTAGAACTGATAAAAAACTGAGAGACCTGAGCTAACTCACAGCAAAAACTTCTCTCAGTTTTGCCATCTCTCTTCAAAGCAGTGAGAGGTTTTGTTGTTTCATGTTATTCATTCTTTATGCTTGTAGGCATTTTGTTTGTCAAATTGTTTTTTGCACTTTTCTCTGAAGTTTTTTTCCCAGACTGGCTGGAGGGAAAGGCCGTTTAAGTTTGCTCTCCAGAGGAACTCCATTCGAAGGTTTCCTCCCACATTTGCCCTAAACCAGAACAATGCATGCACTTTTTATTGGTGCCCAATGTGGGGCTCAAAAGAGTAAAAAAAACTTATATTAATTATTGATTGCATTTTAGCTGTACTTTGTGTGACAATAAAGAAGTCAGTAGCCATGTTACTCCTTGAATTCCTAATGTCTCTTAGAATAAAGTCCTTTCTGTATTTCTGTTCCCTAAGCTTTTTAAAAGTTTTAATACCTTTCTGGTCCCTAGGTTTGTTTTCTTATCGGGAAATAGCTCTAATGTTGTCCCTAACACATAGCTTTTACACTAAAAGTGCACAAATTAAAATTATTATTTTGTTAGGCTCAATGATCATGATTTATAAGAAGTTTATACAAGTACTGGAGTTGATGCCAAGTATGTTTAGTTGATTATTTCTTCATCCTACCCTACGTCCTAGTTCCAGCAGCATGTTTTAGGAATTTATTAATAATTGCACCCAGTTTATTAGAGAAATAATAGGAAATGAAGCTTTTCAGCCTTTCCTGTCCCTCTTCTCTTTTGAATCGATTACATCACTTTTGAAGAATGTTCAGTGTCCCCTGAATATTAAAAACACCACCTTCCTAGTATTTAATCTAGTAAACTTCCTCTATATAGTTTGTAGCTAGTCCAAAGTAAAGTCTAAAATTTCCAAAAGAGCTGATAAAACCCCGAACCCAAAAGTAGACCCAAGTATAGAAAATCCTAAGTAGTGTAGAGAATGGAAAATTATGAACCAAACCCTAAAAGAATTTTCTGACCCTATAGCTTAAAACTTTCCACGTAAACACATTCAAAACCCAGCTAAAGTAAAAAAATACTTGAAAAAAAGTGCCAAAATAATTCCAAGAAGAAAATAATCATTGCAATAAACTGGGCCCTGGCATATGCTTATCGCACGCTGCTAAATATGGTAAAGCAGCAAATAAAAGCAGGGGGGCAGGGAGATAAATCAGCAGCTACCCCAGTCACTCAGGCTGCAGCCAACACCCTAGGTACTCAAACAGCAGCTAAACCAGACAGTAAGCCTAAGTCAGCAGCTACACCAAATAAAGAGCCCAAGTCAACAACAGCACCAGACAGTAAGCCTAAATCAACAGCTATACCAGATAAGGAGCCTAAGTCAGAAGCTAAACCAAACAATAAGCCTAAGACAGCAGCTAAACCAAACAGTAAATCTAAAACACTGGCAGTAACCCCAGTTAAGAAGCGCACATACAAAACAAATCGCCCGGTGGACAGTAATCCAAGTAAAGACCTTCAATGCCTCCCAATAACACCCAATCAAAAGCCGAACCAATCAACACCCAATCAGAAGCCGAACCAACTAATACACAATCAGAAGCCGAACAAACTAACACAAAATCAAAAACCCAACCAGCTGGCACAAGATCTGGAGCCACTATTAAATCCTTTTCCCTGAAAAACCTTCGTAACCTAAGAAAAAAATTACACTTAACAACCTGATGAATCTGTAATTAATTAATTAATCCGTCTTTAAAATGATGCAGGCGAGGGTATAATTCTGGACGGCACTGAAGCAAAACATCTAAAATCCCTGTCACATAATCCAATTATCAACCAAAAAATAATAAAAAAACCTACCCCTTACAATCTCTGGGAATGGATCCTGGGAAGTGTGGCACAAAGATACCTGTATACAGACAATCTCTATATGCAGCAAACCCAGTAAAAAACAATAAAACAAAAAAATTCAACACTTAAAAAAAATAACAGCAGCAAAAATTGTCTTCTCAAATAACCTAAACACTAAAAACCCAAACTTAGTACCATATACACCCGTGATGTAACAAAAACTTATACAACTTAAACCACAAAAATACTCTTCTATTTTAGCAATAATAAAGCAAAATAACACAGGGGAGACTGTGCTGAATATGACAAGACAACTCCGAGCATATGCAGATGCCGTGCATAGTCCAACACATGCAAAAATTGCAGCTCTAAAAACACATACGCAAACATTAAAAAACAAAATTAAAGAAAATCACAAAAAACTTGAAAAAAAAAAAAAAAAACCATCTCCAAATCTCAGCAATACAAATCAAAAGTTCTAGCACCAAAAGCAAACATTCCCCAAATAAAGAAGGGGCATCCCACAAAATAAACAATAAACTGTAGTCCCTCCTGCATAATTGTAAAAAAAAAAAAAAAAAAAAAAAAAATCTACTGCTAATCTGGCATAATCTGGCACGACGTGTGCTAGGGAAAACTGTATTTTTCAGACTATGCAAATTCATTAGCCTAACACATTAAAACCACAAAAATATAAACCCTTGGTCAACACTAATACACAGTACACATTACTCCCATCAAGACGTGGGGGAAAAATCTGTTTCTATTGCTAGTATGACAGGGGGATCACAAAATTTTACTTTAATAAAAGCTAATGTAAGTCTGACTAAAAATAAATAAAAAAAAGCACCCTATTGTAACTAACCCAAAAGCCCCATACATTTTAAGCATAAACTTCCTCTGGAATGGGTATTTCAAAGACCCAAAGGGACTCAGGTGGATGTTCAAAATAGCAGCTATAAAGACAAAGTGTAAAGCAATTGAACACCTTGCCTGGACTATCGAAAAACCCATCTGCTGTAGAACTTCTAAAAAGAAAAAAGCAACAAGTACCAATTGCCACTTCAACAGTACATCGCCAACAATACAAAACAACTCAAAATACTGTAATTCCCATCCACAAAATAATCCGTAAGCTGAAAAGGTGGTCAACAAAACCCACTCACCCCTCAACAACCCCATCTGGCCTGTGCACAAATCTGAAAAAAAATAAAAATTAACTGTAAACTATCGTAGCTTAAATAAAGTAACTCCACCGCTGAGCGTTGCTGTGCCGAACATATTGAAGCTCCAGTACAAACTAAAATCCAAAACAGCAAAATAGTATGCCACTATTAACATTACTAACACATTTTTCTCCATTCCTCTGCCTGCAAAATGCAAGGCTCAGTTTGCCTTCAGGTAAAGGGGCGTGCAGTACACTTAAAACCAATTACCCCAGGAGTAAAAGCGCGGTCCTACCATCTGCCATAGAATAATTCAAACTGCACTAAAAAAAGTAAAGCTCCAAAACATCTGCAATACATTGATAACATCATTATATAAAAAAAACACTGCGGCTAAAGTATTAAAAAAAAATAAATAATCCAAATTCTCCTGAAAGCTAGTTTTGCTATCAAAAAAAACAAAGTTAAGGGACCTGCTCAAAAAATCCGGTTCCTAAAATTAAAGTAAAAAAATAAACAGCCTCAAATTCCCACCAATATCATCAACAAAATCACAGCAATGTCTCCGCCAACCACCAAAAAAACCCCCCAAACTTTCCTAAGCACCATAAGCTTTTAAAAAATGCATATTCCTAAATATAACCAAATTGTAAGCCCTCTCTACCTAGTCACCCACAAAAAAAACACTTTCCAGTAAAACCCTAAACAGCAACACACCTTTGCACAAATCAAGCAAAAAATCACTCATACAGTAGCCCTTGGCCCAGTCAAAAAAAAAAAACAAAAAATGAAATATATAAAAAAAGTACTGTACTCTGCAGCCAGGAGCCGTAGTCTGTCCTAAAGCCTTTAGCAAAAAGTGCCTAGTAAAACTCAAAACCAACCACTAAAATTCTGAAGTCAAAGTTACAAAAAGTCTGAAGCCAACTACACTCCAACAAAAAAAAGAATTTGAGCAGCCTATTAAAAAATCCGAGCTCCCTCAGAGGTAACAGGCACTAAAACACAACTCCGCCTAGCACCCCAACTACCGGTGCTGGGGTAGATATTCAAAGCAAAAGTTCCCTCTACCCACCACGCCACCAATGCCACATAAAGTAAATTAATTGCTCTCATCACACAGCACGCCCGTATTAAAAAACTAAATCACCCTAAAAATTTTAAAATAATTACAAATTAGCCTAAAAGTAAAATCTTTAACCTCACTAATAAAAAAAAAACAAACCCAAAAGCAGGTAACACGTGCTAAAAAAGCTCCACTGTATAACCAACTGCCAATAAAAAAAACACGTTACACTCTTTTTGCAAATAGTTCTTGTCACATTGTAAAAATAAAACAAAAATAAAAAACAGCCATATAAAGTCCCACACAACAAGTCGCACAAGCTACTAAAAAAAAAAAAGTCAAGCCAACTCACTGAACTCAAAGCCATTCAATTAGCCTTAAACATTGCTGGAAAAAAAGTGGCCAAAGCTCTACCTCCACCCTAATTCATAAATAGTAGCCAATACTTTGTAAAAATAGTTTAAAAAGTGGAAAAAAAACCTAATTAGCAGCATAAAAAAACCCAATTTAGACTGCTGAAAAGTAAAAAAAAAAAAAATCACTACCAGGGTAAAAAAACTACCTGCAAAATCCGCCATGTAAATGCCCATATCCCCAAAAGTCAAGCTAATAAAATACACCAAAACAACAAGCAAGTAAATCAAACTGCAAAAATAAAAGTGTCAAAAATAAACTTAAATTAACAACATAAAGAAAAATTATTCCTGGCTCGATGGGCTCATAATGCCTCAAGTCATCAAAGTAAAAGTGCCACCTATAAATAATAGCACAAAACCAAAAAGTAAATCTAACCATAAACAATATTTCTGAAGTCATCCATAACTATAACACATATACTGCAATCAAACAAGCCAAGCAAAGAAAACCCCTATAATATAATAAAGAGTAGTCCAAATATAAGTATAAAAATCCCTAACAAATTAACTATATTACACTGCCCCAAAGACGCCAAAATAAACGCTATATACTCACAATAGTAAAAACCACCACAGGATGGCTGGAGACCTACCCTGTACCTCACGCTACAGCCCATAACACCATTCTAAACCTTAAATAACAAGTTCTTTAAAAACATAATACCCCTAAAAAAATTAAATCAAACAATAAAACTCATTTCAAAAATAACCTTATCAACACACTTGGCTAGGGAACATAACATTAATTAAGTGTACCATATCCCCTACCATACACCCACTACCAAAAAAATAACCAAACAATAAACTGTTAAAAACCACCTTAAAAGCATTAAATAAAAAAAATCTTTCAAAAATTAAAATCAGCATTTAACAAAAGCCACCTAATTAATCAACACCCAAAGTTCCACCAACAGAGCAGGCCCTGCCCAATCTGAACTTCTACATGCAGTAAATAAAAATAAAATCCCAGTAGTACGTAAAAAGTTTATTAAGAAAAACAGTTTAAATCAATTCTGCCTCAAATACAAACAAACCCATCTGTAAAATTGTCTTTGCTCAAAAACCAAGAGGCACATGGTAAATAATACAAAAAAATAAAACAACATGATGTGTACCTCAGAAAAATCTGATTATTAGAGTAAAAAACATGTGTAAATATCACTTTTTGTTGAATATTACTGCCATTGTCTGTATATTGTTTCTATATAAATATATGCATGTATAATATATGTGTTTGTGAAGCTAGAATTCAATTGGTTTTAGTAAGTTAACGATACAAAAATAAAGGGTAAAATGTCCTAAAGTAACGTTATAATGCTTGTATCCCCAATCGTCTCTTCTCTGTGTACTGTATGTTGTATTCTATACCTTTAAAACTAGTTCTAAAAGTAAAGCTAAAAGAAAAAAGCACGCAGCTTGTTTTGAAAAACAGCATTCGTTCCTCTGCATTTTCTTTTTCCTCAAAACAGTATTANCCAAAAAAAACAAAAAAAAAAACCTAGCACTTGCAGCCTATCAGGGCCTGAACCTCAACATTTTTCCAGCGCCAAAAAAACTGAAACTAATAAAAACCTGAAAAAACTGAGCTAACTCACAACAAAAACTTCTTTCAGTTTTGCCATCTCTCTTCAAAACAGCAAAAAGTTTTGTTTTTTCATATTATTCTTTCTTTATGCTTGCAAACATTTTGTTTTTCAAATAAATAATTTGTTCCACTTTTCTCCAAAGAAGTTCTTTTCCCAGACCAGCTAAAAAAAAAAAAAACCCGTTTATGTTTGCTCTCCAAAAAAACCCCATTCAAAAGTTTCCTCCCACATTTGCCCGAAACCAAAACAGGGTCTTTGCCATGCTTTTTATCTCAGTTCTATGACAGGCTTTTCAAAACATCTTGAACAATAGTTTTCGATGTCTCCATTGTCTAAACAGAAAAAAAATTAAAAATATGGTGATCTCCGGGAAGCGCTCTGAGATTTTTGGAAAGGGCTGTATAGGAACTAAGTGTTTTTTCTTAGTTAGCTGTGTAATTGTCCTGGTTTAACGCCAGCCAGCAACTACCTGCTCACTTACTCTTCCCCCTGGCCCCCACCAGTGGGATGGGGAGAATTGGAAAATGTAAAACCAGTGGGTTAAGGTAAGAACAGTTTAATAATTGAAATAAAGTAAATTAAAATACTAATAATTGTAATGAAAATGGTGATAACAAAGACAGAGGAATAAAACCCAAGAAAAACAAGTGATGCAGAATGCAATTTCTCACCACTCGCTGACTGATGCCCAGCCTGTCTCCAAGCGGTGATTGGCCCCTCCTGGCAAAGCCCCCCCAGTTTATATACTAAACATGATATTCTATGATACGGAATATCCCTTTGGCAAGTTCGAGTCAACTGTCCCAGCTGTGCTCCCTCCCAGCCTCTTGTGCACCTGCTCACTGGCAGAGCATGAGACTGAAAAGTGCTTGACTTGGGGTAAGCACTCCTCAGAAACAACCAAAGCATCAGTGTGTTATCAACATTATTCTCATCCTAAATCCAAACCACAGCAATATACCAGCTACTAGGAAGAAAATTACCTCTATCCCAGCTGAAACCAGGATAGTAATTTAAAACATAGATATTAGAACCATATTAGAAGCAGTGCCACCAAAAAAGCATGAAGGGTGTTAGCAATTGGAGAGTCCTCACTGAGAGGCACTGAGGCACCCATTTGCCATGCAAATAATCTCTCTAGAGAGGTTTGCTGCCTGCCCAGGTCCCACATTCATGATATCACAGAGAGGCTACCAAGCCTGATAAAGCCAGAAGTTTATCATCCATTCCTACTCTTTCATGTAGGGTCAAATTGTTACCAAATGTCCGAAATATCAGAATCAAACTCTCCAACACTAAAATTGTGGTAAAGAGGGCATCATTTAATTCAGGCCTGAGGTGCACGCAGGAGAGTCTACCCTAATGTGGACCCATGATTCTACAAGAGGGTTACTTATATACAGTCCCTACATGCATAGTACAATGTACCTCAGCTGGCACTGAGGACTCTGTGAGAATGTGTTTACACATCTTCCTGGTTATTGGCCAGCCTCTGCTTTGCGCTGCAAAAAAATAGGGCCTCCTGTCCAGTAGGTCTTAATTTGCAGTGCAACCTTTCACCTAATTGGTACCAATGTTGTGGGTGCTCTAATTCATCAATTTCTATTTTCCTGATTTCTGTTAGTTGATCTACCTTGTTGTTCCAATAAGTTTGTAAGGCTTGGTCATTTGCGTGGGCTTTAACCCAGCCTATCTGGATTTGTCGGGACTGAGCCAGTCATAACAGCCATTTCCAATCTTCCTTCTGCCAAACTGCTTTCCCATTTACCTGCCAATCTAATGCTTCCCACTGACACAACCACTGTGTGGCACCAGCCCATACTGCATAATAATCAGCATATACTGTTTCTGCATTTTCCTTTACTGCCAGTAATATAGGTTTCAATTCTCCTACCTGTGCACTTCCTAGTCCTTCTTCTATCACTTCCTCTCCTGTTTCAATATTCAGAGCCACTGCTCTGTATTTCCATCTACCATCAACGCATTTGGCTGAGGCATCAGTAAACCAAACACCTTTTACTTTACGGAATCTGAGACAAAGGCAGCGGCATCCGATATAGGACTACGTTTATATGGTTGTTGCAGAGCTAACATGTCTGGAGTTACAGTTATCTGCAATTTTGTATGCTTTGTTGGCCCTTCAGTAACATTCATTTGGACTGTGATTCCTGAGAGATATGCATACCACTTGTGCTATGCCCTCAGGGGGAGCACTGCCTTTTTTAAGGCTGGCTAGCAAATTGAATGGTCCTTGAATTTTTACAGGCTGTTGCTGTTGGATATTTTCTACTTGTTTGAGGGCTCTGGTCAGGGATAATAATCCCTTTCCCCAATCAGTGTACCTCCTTTCAGTGTCTTTCAGTGCTGTGGAACTAAACCCCAGTGGCTGTTTTGGCCCATGTGGTCCCTTTTGAAACAAATTACAGCAAGTTCCGTGTTCAGCAAAACCCCACTCGTGTATTATAGGATCACTGGGGTGAACTGGCCCAAGTGATTGTTATGTTTTCAATTCTTCTATTAGTTTTTGCAAAGCCTGTTTGTGGTTATCAAGCCACTCCCACTTCTGATGTTTCCCCATTAGTGTGTATAAGGGTCTTGCTATTATAGAAAACCTGGGGACGTGATTTCTCCAGTATCCCAGAGTACCTGTGATTTGCTGCAGTTCCCTTTCTGTTGTGGGGGTAGGTATAGTATCCAATTTTGTAATGGTTTCGACTGGAATCACAGCTTGGCCTGCTACCCACTAAGTGCCTAAGAATTTAACTTCTAAAGAAGGTCCCTGACAGTTGGTTGAGGGTACTTCTACTCCCTCTTCACTCAATTTATTCCCTGTCCTGTGCTGCAAGCCTCACTGTGTAGTGGTGTGTTTTTGGTTTTATCAGTTCTATGTATGTATTGGTTCCTTGTTTTTATGCTTTTTTATGTAAGTTATAATGGTTTGTTCCATGTACCCCCATGTTAAACCCTTTGTGGTTTACCCCGGTTATTATTATCAATCAATCATAATTATGGGTCCAGTCCATCACTTCGAAGCCTCAGCCTGCGTCTAGAAAGTTCCAGTGAGGGCGTTGAGTGATTGGGCAGGGTCCCGGTTATTCCCTCCCTTGCTTTATTGATTTGTTATAATATTTGTCATTTATGTACAGGGTCACTCCCTTCACCCCACGGATTGGTCCCACACTGTACCCTACCCCCTGCTCCTCCCCTGCTTTTAAGGTGTTGTACAGAGAGGATCCCCACTCTCATGGGCAGACTCTCTGGTGGTGAAGAGGTCCTGCGTGGACATTAATAAACCCCAGCTGAAGTTTACCCGTTAGAGTCCTTCCTTTTCTTCCTTGTCACTGCTCACGCTTCTGCGGGACAAAGACCCACAGGATCGGGGAAGTATCTCAGAATACCGAACCGTACCTATTCTGCAGCTGATGCCGGGGCTGGCCAGGCAACGCGGGTCCCGAGATACGGCGACCACCGCATCACTGCATTTTCTTCTTTTCCCCCTACCAACACATCATCAATGTATTGGAAAAGCTGCACTCCTTCCTGGATTTTTATTTGTTGAAGGAGTTTGACTAATGCACTGTGAGCAATGGTTGGGGAATGCTTATATCCCCTGGGGTAGATGAATGAATGTGTATTGTGTTCCTTCCCAAGTGAATGCAAATTTGGGGTTATCTTCCTCCCAAATTGACACCATAAAAAACATGTTCTTTATATCTAACACTGCCATCCACTTATGTGTGGATGCTTGCAGTGTAGCAGTGAGATTTGCAATATTTGGGACAGCTGCAGTCAAGTGTCCTGTGTTTGCATTAAGTCTCTGATAATCAACTGCTAAGCGCCAGCTCCCATCTGTTTTTTTCACTGGCCAGTCAGGGGAGTTAAATGCAGAGTGTGTTCTAAATATAATGCCTCTCTGCTCCAAATCTTTAGCTTCTTCATTTATTCCTTGTTTGGCTGCAGGGGATACAGGGTATTGTTTGGCATTAGTTACAGCAGAGGCAGGCAATATTGGAGCCATTCTTAGGAGGTTGATTTTTTTATTTTTCCCAAAGAGATTACTGCGTGAGGTTTCTGCGGACCCAAAGGACCACACAGCTCCATTTGGTAACTGCCAAATTTTTCCTTGAAGGATATTATATCCTAAAATGTTTTCCTCGTGATCAGCAATTGCAAACATATATGAAGTAATCCGTTTTTCCCCAGGTGACCATAAACGGACTTTAGCAATATAAGCTATAGTGCTATTTCCATTGAAGCTGGTCAAATGAATCTTTTTCTTTCTAAAACTTAGGTTTAACTTTGCAGCCTCTGTGAGGGTGAACAAAGAAATTTGGGCTTCGGTGTCAATTAAGAACTTCAAATGATTCCTCTTATGTCCCACTGGCAAATATACATACGGGCTAATCTCATTAGGAATGCATTGACATGCAGGTAGGCACTGAGCCAGCTACCCTCTCGACACCCCAGCCCTGATCAGCTTTCCTGTGTTGCAAAAGGATTGGGACCGATCCTTTTTTCCTGTTGTCGTGGTTTGACACTGGCCCAAGACCAGGCACCCACAAGAGCTGCTCATTCACCCTCCCCTGCAACAGCTGGGCAGTGGAGAAAGGAAAAAAAAAAAAAAATGAATGAGCACTTAATGAGTGAGATAAGGACCAGGAGAAATATTTCAAGGGCAAAACAGGGTCAACTTTAGGTTTCAAAGTGAACTTTATTACTAACAGAGCCAGAGGAGGATAATGAGAAGTAAAATAAGCCCTTAAAACACCTTTTCCCTCCCAGCCCCTCCCTCCTTCCCACCAACAGTGCAGGGAGACAGGGCATGGGGGTTTTTGGTCAGTTCATCACCGAGATTTTCTTCTGCTGCACAGGGAGAGGACTCCTTCCTCTGTGAGACCGTGGGGTCCCTCCCACGGGAGACAGTTCTCCGTGAACTTCTCCAGCGTGGGTCCACTCTCACGAGCAGCAGCCATACCGCACCTCCTGCAACTTGAACTCACCCCACGGGCAGACAGTTCTCCCAAAACTGCTGCGACGTGGGTCTCTCTTTCCACGGGGTGCAGTCCTCCAAGGACAGGCTGCTCCAGCCTGGAAGCAGGGGCCCCCGCTCTCCACTGGGTCTTCCACTGGATCACAGCCTCCTCCAGGCATCCACCTGCTCTGGCATGGGCACCCCCCCCCATGGGCTGGGGGATGGATCTCTGCATTCCCTGTGGATCCCCATGGGCTGCAGGGGGACAGCCTGCTTCACCATGGTCTTCACCATGGCCTGCAGAGAAATCTCGGCTCTGGCACCAAGAGCACCTCCTCCCCCTCCTTCTCCACTGACCTTTGTGTTGCCATGTTGTTTTCCCTCACATGTTCTCCCCTTCTCCTCTTCTCTGACTCGGAGCAAAACCCTGTGACTTTGTTTTGATTTCTCCTTAAATATATCATCACAGAGGTGCTACTAATCTCTCATTGGCCCAGTTTTGGCCAGCAGCATGTCCATCTTCAGAACCATCAGCCATTGGCTCTGCTGGACATGGTGGGAAGCTTCCAACAGCTTCTCACAGGAGCCATCTCTGTGGCCCCCCTGCTACCAAAAACCAGGCCTTGCCAAACCAATACACCTGTGTAGTGTTTGTGCTGTCTGCTGCTTTTCCCATTGCCTTTTTCATAGTTTGAATTAACTCTGCTGCCACACTGTTAGACTGCTTTCTTAAGGCAGATCTAGGTATTCCTAGGGCTGTAGCAGTCCTCCACGACTCATTCCTTTTCTCTCTGTGGGAGTTAATTTAGCTAGGTTTTTGCCTTTTCTCGGGTGAGCTGTGTTTAACAACTCTCACCCTCTGTTTGGGGACTTTACGCATTCCGGCACTTGGATCTTTTTCCTGCGTGTCCCAACCTATTTCTTTTGCATAGGTTGCTATTTCGTGTTAGAGATCCGCCCAGGTCAGGATCTCTCGGTGGGGCTTGTGGATTGCATAAGGCTCTGTTATAGGGTACATTGTTTTAGATCTCATTGCGTTTCCACACCAAATAACTTTTTAATACAGCTGGGGCTCCTCTGATCAGGGGTCTCATTCTGTCAGGGTCTACATCTGCAGAGATTGGAATGTCTCTCTTTGCACGTGCATTGCTTGTATGGAGGCAGCTTTTGTTACCGTGATATTAACACCATCAACCGAATGCATAGGAATTGAGGCTGGTTCCCCCCTTTCCATATTATTCATTCTGCCTGCCCAATATGCAGCTCTGCTGGTAATAGAGCAGGCTTCATTAGGGGATTGCAGCCAATGGTGTAAAAATACGCCTGCGCCCCAGAACACAAAACTTTCTGTTCCATCTAATAATACGTCGTCTCCACCCATGAGACAAACTCCCCATAGATATTCAGTTTCAGTTTCTCCTGCTTTTCTTTTGTACTTTTCTACAAGGTTTCCCATTTGCATAGGATCCCAGGGGGATATTCTGGTAGTGTTTTGCCTCTGACCACCCTGGAGTCGTTCAGATATTTCAGTTTTTGTCATGGGTTTCATTTTTAAATTCTGGATCTTCTTCCTCTTTGAGATAGAAATTCCGTGCTTTCAGCAGAATCCAATTCAATGCTTTAATTATCATTTTCATCAGAGCTTTCCCAGATATCACCATCCCAGTCTTCAGGTGATGTTATTAAGTTTTGACTTTTTCTAACATCCATAGCTCTGGGAGCATGTAATAACGTCAATTCCAATTTTTCATCCAATGTTTTTGTGTTTCTCTTAGATTCTTTTAGTTCTTGTTTTACTTTGTTATATTGACATTTCAGGGATAATTTTGCCAATTTTAATCTCTATATTTTATTCATCAATTTATCATTTTCTTTTATCATTTGTTCGCTCCATTCCCAAGCAGAGTTTAAACATAGTGCAAGGACGTGTGTGCTGGTTTAGCACGGAAGTGATTTCTTTTTTCTAAGGAAATTATAGCAAAATGTTGAGAGCTTGATTGACCAATTAGAGAGTTAGAAACGCCCCTGGACTACACAGGTTAAAAATCAGAGAATCTCGGGAATTTCCCTTTTTGCCGTCCAGCCTGCCAGCAGGTTACGACGGGCCTGGCCCTGCTCCGTGCAGCAGGTGGGGCTGAGCCAGGTCCCCGCCGCTCCTCTGTGCTGGCAGGGCTGGGCCTGGTCTGGCCCCGGGGCCCCAGCAGCTGCCGGCGGAGGAAGGGCAGGCTGCAGCTACTAATATTCAGCCGCCCTTAATGCCTGTCCCCCCGCTGGCCACTGGCCGGGCTGAGGGAGATGTCCCCCAGGAGCAGCTCTGAGCCTGGGCTGGGCCAGGCTCACCTCGATGCCGGGGGGGGGGGGGGCATCCATTAGCCTGGCTACTGAGATCCTGGATGCCGTTCCTGAGCCCCCCCCCATCAGCTCGGCTTTGAAATCTAACACCGCGAGCCTCAGCCTAAGCAAGAATTTAACTCTTTCACTGCACAGATGTAGCTTGCAAAGCACTAACCTTTCTCTGAGTGAGAGAACAGCCAGAGTGGGAGACATGTAAAGAGACACTATGAAGATACTGGGGTCAGTTAAGGAAGAGTGGCATCTTAGATGAGGAGATGGAGAAGATGCCTTGGTTTTTGGGCTGAAAGTCTTTTGTGAGCCGTGGTAACAGACTGGAATATGCTAGAATATCCCTTTAAACTGTGGAAAAATATGCATTGGGGAGATGATGAGAGTATTCAGATTGTAGATTTGAGCAAAGGTATTTGTGATGGACTAAGCAAATATTGAAGTAGCTGTGATCTTATGAGAAGCTTAAACAGAGTAAGATAAAGAGAAAATTATATGAAGCCCTCTGCCCCCAGGGAAAAAGAAGACCTCTGTTTCTTGAGATAGAGATGATTTTAGAGACAGATGAAGAAAAACCTTTGCATTTGGAACCATTCATCTTTAAAATGATACCCCAATGAACTTCACAGCCCATATGCAGCTGCAGAAAAGGCTGCACGATATGGGAGAGATTTCACAACTGCAGATTTCCCTGGGCGGCTGTTTTTGTGAGAGTTAAAAGCCACAAGGGGACTGTTCTTTCTTGCGGAAAGTTACCATAACAGACCAAAAGAGACTTCTCTCTCTAAATGGACTGGGGAAAGATGTGTTTAATGAGACACAGATTTGAAAAATCCCAGCTGATCCTTTATAGTAGATTGAAGAACATATACTGTATATTAGAATGCATTCCAAGTAGTACTTTAGAATATATGAGATGGCATTTTAGGAGACATTTAGTGAACACCCAGTGCTGTGTCTGTTACCCTTTTGCATATTTTTAAGCACCACAAGTATCGGGAGCCTTGGCGATAATCAGAAGAAGAACTAGCCTAAACAGCAGAAAAACAGGGCTAAGGGCGCAGATAAAGAAAAGAACACAGACTCTAGGATGGTGTGTTCCCTTGAAAACATGCCAAAAGGGCTGAAGAACACGCGGGAGAGATAAAGGTGAAGAGGTGAACGCTTGAAGACCACCCAGAAGACCACCACAATGGACTGAGCATGCCCAGGAGGGCGTGGAGTTAATTACCATACCACATGAGGACAGGCGGGGTCAGGGAATGAATACGTATTAAGGGGGACCGTGGAATGTCATGCATATATAAGTCTTCAGGGAATAATAAGGGGGGCAAGTTCTCTGGTGTTCATGTGTGTCTTTGGTGAAATAACTCCCCACGCATCTCGACGTCGATAAATACATACTGCTCTAACAACTGTTATTAGTTGTGGAGTTCTTTCTGCGGCGTTTCATTTTATAAGTGGCACTGACCTAGAGTTCCGTGTTTTGTCTTTATACGTTGTCTGTGAGAAAGAAAATAAGCTGTTGGGGGAGAGGAAACGTGTTTTGAAAGTTTTATTCTGAGTCTTATTAATTTCTTCTCTCTTATAGATTTGTTAATTAACCTGTCATTATACCTACTAAAGTTTGAGCCTGCTTTGTTTTTCTCCCAATCCTATCTCACAGCAGAAAAAGAGTAAATGATTCTAGTAGGCACTTAAAACACTACACTAATTTTGGGAAGCAGAAATTGGCAAACGTGAAACCACTACAGCATGACAGATAATTTCCTTTCCTTTTATATCTTTCTGTGATCCCCGCTTTTCATTTATTTTATCTTTTATCTTTCCCCACTGAAACCAGTTAGCTGTTAGCCTGGGATCATCAATTTCAGTGTGAACACTGATTCCATAAATAGTCTGCTAAGTCTTTAGTCTGGTTTTTTGAATCATTTGCCATTATCCTGCTTCGACTACACGAAAATGTTATGAATTGATGAGAGTTTAGATAAGTCCCTGCCTTTCACCCAGGCCTCCAGCAGCAGGCAGTAGCTTTATTAGGACAGCCAGCACCCCAAGGCCCACTCTGGTTCGCAAGTTCTTTAATAATGGCTGATTCAGTCTATTATAGAATGAATTATTTATTTAATAGACACAAAACTAACAGACATAAGACTTTAGACAGACTATCAACTACACAGGACTAAAACAAAAAGAACTGCTGGTAGGTTGCCACAGTTGGCACTGTGATTCCTGGTCCGGTCTGCCCGGGCGGAGTGTGGTGAAAATAGAGGAGTCGGAATGATGGAGTTGCCCGAAAATAGAACTTTAATGGTGGTAAAAAAAACAGACGTAGAGACTGCATGGTCCAGAGAGCAACATCCAAAGACCTGGGGGCGTGGCCAACTTAACAATATACAAGGTTATGAAACTCCCGTGGGTCCGAGCCTGGACATTTGGACCCTTTTGAGTTTCCTCAGGACTCAGCCCCATGGCGACTTAATGGAGAGAGAGACAGCTTCGATCCAGTTGTTGGAAAAGCAGTTTTAATAGTATGAAAACAAACAATAAGGCGCCCAGTGTATTGGAGCGAACCGGACCAAGGCAGTAACAAGGGGCAAAAGGCAAAAGGCTTGGTCTTGGGTCAGATAGGGGTATTTATACACCCCGGTGTGGGTGGGGAGTTAAGGTGGGGTCTGAGGGAAGGGTCCAGTGGGGGACAATGATTAAGAATATTAAAATTCTTGCACCAAAAATTAACCTATGACAACACAGAGAACAAGGAACCTTCTACTAACATTTGCATACTTGAACAGGCGAATAAGCTTCTTGTTTATGGCATTTTGAACAGGGTTTCCCAAGGCATTTTTCCAGGGTTCTCCTCTTCCCCGGGGAAACCAGGTCTACAAGGTTATCTGGGGCAAGGGTCAAATCCTGAACGAGGGACAAGGACATGACTTTATATGTAAAAGGTCCTGAACCAATGGAGAACCAGAACTAGAGACATGACCTATTTTGGAATGATGCCATTAGATCCTAATTTCCATATCCTGCCTCCCATGGTCTCAGGTTTATGGTTTCTGCATAAGTTACCTGGGCTAAGGTATTATCCATCTCAGCTAGCTCGGTTGCGACAGTAGGTTAATATACAATGCACTATAAGGTAACTTTTTTACAGCTAGCAAAGAAATAGTACAGATTAGGGTTCAATGTATCTAACCATCCAATTGTTGGTGGGGCACACATTGAAATCCCTTCCTTCAATTCCCAGGCAAGTAACCACGGAATCTGAGTCCAAACTCCAGGGAGAAGTCCTGCACTGTTGGGGAAGATGAATCAGGGAAACCTTATAAATATGATTACACTGCACATTTTCAGGGTGTGTGTAGGAGGCTTCTACCTCTGTTATAATCTGTGTTACTTTTATAATCGTAAAGAGCAGTGTCCTTTGTCAAATAATATTTATTTTTCTCTTGTCTCTTCCCACGTCTTCTCTCCATACCAAGATGTTAATTCTTGGCGGGCTGCAGACCTTTTGGCACCAGGAGATGATGCCTTGCTGGGCTTTTGACCCACCTGGGTTATCTCTCCCATCTGCACCAGCCATCTGGGGTAGAGAGAGGTGTATGCCCTGCCACAGCATGTCCCCAAGAGTTGGGCTAATGAGGACTACCGCAACAAGGAACAGGTGGATTGAGCCGCAAAAATCAAAGTGTCACAGGTTGATTTGGATTGACAACAGAAGGGAGAGTTCTTCCTAGCTAGGTGGGCTGGTGATGCCTCAGGTCATCTGTTACAGTTCTGCCTGCTTTATCTCGGCTGGGGTCAGGATGAAAGACACAGGAAACGTAGAGTCGAGTTCGGTCTCGGTTGTTTATTATATCTTATCCATTTACAGTATTTACAGCGTGAGGTCCAACTTGCCAGTTAAAGAAACAAGACAAAATGAAGACCTTTTAACTCTTACCAAGGCTATTTAAGAGATAATTACCCAATGCCAAAGTGACACCTATATTATTTATGTTTTTGACCCAATAATGACCATTCAAGGCTCGCAATGCAGACATCCTTCACCCAGTTAGAGAAAGCTACCCAAATCCGCGAAGAAGAAGAAGGAAGAAGAAGGTGAAGGAGAAGAACTCAGACAACACCCTGAATCATCCATCTTGGCCCATACACATTACTATATACCAAAACCCCAAACCTAAGTTTTCACCCTGTGAGATCACACAACACCATTCCAACTACACACCCACAATCCCTGTGCTATCACACAATCTCGGAAGCCTGTTCCAAGGCCTCAAGTTAAATGCGGTGCCTGCCTGAAGGTCAGCAACCCTCAGCTCAGAAAGCCTGAAATTTTCAGCCTCCAGGGTTCCAACAGTCATCAGGGAAGAGATGCAACATACCAATGGGCTAGTGACTGAGGGGTGGACTTAACCGTAGACACCATAGCTCAGGTTATCCATGACTGTGAAACATGCACTGAGATCAAGCAGGCCAAGTGGGTAGAGACCCTGTGGTGTGGGGGGTGGTAGTCCAAATATAAGGATGGGGAGGCCCGGCAGATTGATTATATCACACTGCCGCAAACCAACCAAGGCAAGCCTTATGTACTTACAGTGGTAAAAGAAACCACTGGATGGCTGAAGACATACCCTGTGCCTCACGCCACAGCCTGGACGACCATCTTGGGCCTTGAAAAACAAATCCTGTAGCAGCATGGCACCCCAAGACAACTGAATCAGACAATGGTATTAATTTCAAGAATAGCCTTATAAACACCTGGGCTAGAGAACATGGAATTGAGTGGATGTATCATATTCCTTATCATGCATCAGTTGCTGGGACAGTTGAGTGGTGCAATGGACTATTGAAAACAACATTGAAGGCCATGGATGGTAAGACCTTCAAGCAGTGGGATCTGTATTTAGCAAAGGCTACATGGTTAGTTAACATCAGAGGTTCCACCACTGAACCCTTGCATAGAGCAGAGATAAAGTCCCTATGGTGCATATGAGAGGAATGTTAGGAAAGATTGTTTGAAGCAAAGGTAAACCTGTCTGTGGGATTGTTTTTGCTCAAGGACTTGGTTACACTTGGTGGGTAATGCAGAGGGATGGGAAAACATCTTGTGTACCTCAGGGGGATTTGATTTTGTGTGAGAATAGCCTGTAATATTGGAATGCCTGTGTGTCTTGGGTTATGTAACCAAAACATGTTTATTCTAGTCCGTCCGTTGAAACCAGCTAGGGACGTGTATTCGTTATCTCTTGTAACTCCAGGGAGAAGGGGGCGGCTGCCTTCTGATAATGGGCCAGCTGTTAAAACTGGGTGGGGCATTGTTCCTTATCTCTTTCCACCCTGCGGGGGATATCTTCTGGTAACGGGCCATTAAGGCTCACCAATGACATGACACATTACATAATCCCATTGGGAGATGCTCCACCCAGTGGGGGGAGCCAAACCGCTCCTAGTTAGATAAAACCTGAGACGTAGGGACACCAGGTGCTGTTTTTCCACTGGATTCCCGAAGGAAGACCAGACCCATCTCGCCATTACTGGACCCTTTTCTACAGGACCATCTCTACTCCAACAGAACTAAATCTGCCACTCCAAGAGGGCTTACTTTGGACTGCTTCCAACACCCTGACCAACAGGGTGTCAGGTTGCATTTCTGACTCTGTCAGGGTTTCTAGGATTTTTTTTGTTTGTTTGTTTTGTTTGCTTGTTTTTTGTACTACTACATTTGTATTCTTAATATTTTTAGTAAAGAACTGTTATTCCTATTCCCAAATCTTTGCCTGAAAAGCCTTTAATTGCAAAATTATGATAATTTGGAGGGGCTAGGATTGACATTCTCCATTCCAAGGGAAACTCCAGCTATCCCTGGCAGATATCTGTCTCCCCAAACCAAGACACTATGTACCACTGGTTGCTGAATGTCACTGCCACTGCATGTTTTAACTACCAGGGACAATGACAATGGACTGTTCCAGTTATACCAGTCATGGACCAAATGAACTCAATCCACATCCTGGGGGATGGTCAGTGACCACTGAAATATTTGTATTTAGCTATATGTGTATATGTATAGATATGTGTGTTTACAGGTGAAATGTATTAATTTGGGCAATAATCACATTATATGTGTCAGGACAATTCCACAAACACCAGAGGTTTATGTCCAAAAAGGAGACAGAGGAGTCCTGCAACTTTATTCGAGTAAAGGGAGAAGGTCCACTGGGGCACACACACGTGGGGTTTTCTCTCTGGAGGTTACAGAGGGTGCAGCCTCCTTTTATCCTAAACTCCCGGCCACATGTTGCCCTCTTCCTTTCCCCACTGGCTGACGTACTAGGAAGGTACAGCCTTCCGGAACCATCTACCACATATCCCCCCTTGAACCTGTCATTGTACCCCAAAGTTTGGAAGTTCAGGCTACGAACACAGCTAACAGCAAGACTAGTAATTACGACAATAATTACTACAATTAAAATTATAATTATTATGGTGCTGCCATGATGATTTTTTTGCCTTTTATGTACCTTTTATATATTCTCAGTACCTTGTTTCTCTGCTAAAAGTTTCCACAGGCTCAGTAAAAACTGAATTAACTTTTTTTGTATCAAAATGAGGCTGAAACAAGGAGATTTCAAGATATCAAAAGGGACTTCATGTTCCTCTGTTTCGGTTTGAGACAAATTTGGGAGGAAACGTCCCAAAAGGGTGTCTCCTCTAATAGAAGGCAGGTTTCAGCAACCCCTCCCCCACAGGTTCGGAAAGAATTCCCTGCAGAAAGTGAAAAAAACATGTTTATTTAACAAGCAGAGTGCTCACAGGCATGAAAAAAAAAAAAAAGAATAATGTTAAATTATAAAACCTCTCACTGCGGAGAAGAGATGGTACATTCAGAGTTTTTTCTGTAGGTGTGGCTCAGCTTTCTTCTAGTCCTCTGAGTCTGGCCCCTGGGTGATGTTCTGGTGTTTCGGACTGGAGAAAAGCTGGACAGTTACAGAAGAAGCCGCCACAGTCCCAGGAAAAACTTCTTGCCTCAGCTGACTAGAAAAGAACTAGTTAAAAGCAAAGGAAAAAAAAAAATCCATTTCTCTCTCTGGAGAAAGAAAAGCCATGAGCTGGGGAAAACCCAAGAAGCTTATCTGTGTTTTTGAACACAGGGACAGAAAGCACGGTCTCATCCCGCTTCATCATTGCTAAAGCAGAAGCGTATTCTTGGGGCCGAAGTCGTATGAGTTTTCGCCACATCACGGATGTGCATTTTACCATGTCTGGATTCCTAGGCATTCCTGGGTCCTCTGTGAAGACAATTTCTGCCACCGCCATTTCTCTCAAGCATTGAATATTGGGGAATAATCACATAATATGTGTCAGGACAATTCCACAAATGCCAGAGGTTTATGTGCAAAACGGAGACAGAGGAGTCCTGCAACTTTATTAGAGTAAAGGTGTTAGCGTTGAAACACATAATCACAGAATGATTATATGCAGGTGCTTTTATTGAAGAGCTCTGGGAATCAGGGGTACAGGATACAGACCCAAATCTGACTCCAACATGGATTCGAGATGGACATGTTTTTATACCCTTTTGTTATATAACTACATATTAATATTAAATCCATATTGTTCTGTTGTATGAATTCTCGTAGTTTGCATNGTTGAAACACATAATCACAGAATGATTATATGCAGGTGCTTTTATTGAAGAGCTCTGGGAATCAGGGGTACAGGATACAGACCCAAATCTGACTCCAACATGGATTCGAGATGGACATGTTTTTATACCCTTTTGTTATATAACTACATATTAATATTAATATTAAATCCATATTGTTCTGTTGTATGAATTCTTGTAGTTTGCATCAGGCCCCCCAAACATCATTTCTCATGATTCTTAAACAATAATCATGTTCAATTACCAAACAATCATTACATTTAACAATCATATAATTTGTCATATGATGATTATGCAGGTGCAGCGTCACATGACCTAGTAAAGACAAAGCCTTCCCAGCCCTGGTTCCCTTTCCCAGGCCTATCCAGGCCCAACCTTTCTTTCCACCTCCCCTGAATCTATTGTATACAATTCCCATGATTTTTAGAAATATTTTAACCCTATGCTATCATTTCCCCTCTTTGAAAGTATTTTCGCTTCACTATAATAAGTGTAAATGGTTTCACTTGATACAGTCCTTTTGGCTTCTGAGTCTATACTTGATGTTCGTCTTCAAATCCATGGTTGTTATAACCGTTGTCGTGGATGCTGTCATGAACCAGGGAACCTGAAGATGATTGGTGTGGATTCCTGTCCCATTTCAGTGCCTTCATTATCTTCCGGTTCCAGGATGTCTTTTTCTGTATTTCGCTTTTTAGGATGCTGTAGACTAACCAAATCACTAAGAACATGATTAGTATGATTATCAAACTCCCAATGATAGACTTAATTCATGAACTCACATTCCATCCTAACCCTTTGAAGATTTTGTCTAACCAGCTCATGGTCAAGTCCTTTTGTTCTTCTTGTGCCTCATCCTCTATTTGTTTCAACTGATTGATATCATATTCTACATCTGCAGTTACGTTTGGGATGTGGATGCAACAATGATCAATTTGTCCTTTTAAAAATCCACACACTCCATGCTCTTTCAGGAGTATCATATCTAAGACCAGTCGATTTTGTAAAGTCATTTCTGTGGTGGCTTGTAATTGCACATTTAGTTCCTTAAATCCTTCCCTGGTGACTCTTGCTAGTCTATATACTTGACCTGTAAGTTTATACAACATTTCCCTATTTTTGTAGTTTGCTTAGGACCAAATAACGACTCTAGGACCCACCCAAATTTCACACCACTTGAAGGTTCTCGCGTTGTTTCATCTGGATTTTAATTGTCTGGAACTTCTCATCTTGTTCTTATCTGCAGAAGTTTGTTTTCCACTAAATGGGGACTTTTTCCAAATTGGACTTAAAGTAGGGAGGCCCAGAGTAATTTCTTTTACTTTCCCATCTACAGGCAGATGTGTCGTCCAGGTACCATCACTTGTTGCCCATACAAATTGTCCTGGACTTCAGATTGTACTCTTACCACATCCCACTATTACCTTATAATCTACTTTACCTTGTTTGTGTGTGACCCCTCTGCAGGCACAACCAATTTGCAAGGCTACTGCCAGTGGTGACATTTGTTTTATCTCTACATCATCAGAAGTGCAATCATAAGTTTTATTACATGCCCACCAACTTACTTTATCTGCCTTCATTCTACTACTAGTGGCAGTGTTCATTACTGCTGGAGCTGTTTCATTCTCAGGACCTTCCCATTTAATGCACTGTCCTGGGTTTTGTAAAGAACATGGTATTCTATTCCATCTGGGTGGAGCAGAATTGTTTATCTTTGCCCGAATGGGTCAGTGTCACTTATCAGATGGTGGAGTGCTACTTATCTCTCTTCATTGTTTCACTACTCCATGGGGACATCTTCTGCTAATGGACCATTAAGCTGCTCTACACAGAGAGGAGGAACCAAACCATCTTAACCTAGATAAAAAAGGAGCCACAGTGCAACTAGGGTATCCAGTTTTTCCACCGGATCCCTGGATGAAGACCGGACCCATCTCACCATTACTGGACCCCTTTTTTCTTCAACGGGACCATCTCTACTCCAACAGAACCACATCTGCCACTCCAGGAGGGCTTACTTTGGACTGCTTCCAACACCCTGACCAACAGGGTGTCAGGTTGTATTTCTGACTCTGTCAGGGTTTTCTAGGATTCTTGTTTGTTTGTTTGCTTGCTTATTCTTCTGTACTACAACATCTGTATTTTTTTATATATCCCTAGTAAAGAACTGCTATACCTATTCCCAAAATCTTTGCCTGACAGCCTTTTAATTGCAAATTTATAAAAATTTGGAAAAAAGGGGGGGGGGGGCTTACATTTCAAGGGAGACTCCAACCCTCCCTGGCAAATACCTGTCTATCTAAACCAAGACATGCACCCAAGGGTGTTTGCATATATTGAAATTTCTGAAGTATACTCATCGACTACGTACTGTCCTAGGGTTCCATCTGACCTTTCCAATCTTTTTCCTCACACTTCCATACAAGAGTGGTCTCTGTGATACTCTCTTTAATCTTTTTATAGTGTGGCAAGAAGCATTCCCAGTTTTCAAGGTTTTGGTCTTCAACCCATCACTCTGATTTGTCCTACTTTTCCATGACTTAAAATACAGTCCTGTTTCCTCAGAGGCCTCATCCATTCCCCTATTACTTTCCAGGTGTTTTTGACTACTTGCCTCGATTCTGATACTTGTTTACATGCAGTTGTTTTGTTCTTTTGTATTTAAGGTAATTTCGACATTATGATTCCCCAGGTTATTGGGTCTCCCGCTGCCTTCAGTATTGGCAGACAGGCAGTTATTCTACTGGTGTTTTGCATTTTGGCAAAGTCTTTGACTAATCCAATCATTACATTCTCATCCCAAATTGCATTGGAAACCTTTATCACCTGCGTTTCTGCCTGTACCTCCCTCTTCACTCCAGAATGAAGAGTGGTCAGTTGATCTTTTTGCATTCCATATCCCAAAGCAGCATCAATTCCAGCTGGTAACATTAATAACCATAAAATGACCATTGGCACAATTACTGATATCATTTGAAACAATTAAACACATCTTAACTGCAATTTTGTTGGTCTCACGGTTTGTGCAGTCCACAGTCCAGGACAGACTTTATTCACTCTTGTGTAGTGTATCCAGGGATGTACTCCAGCCACCTTGACTGCTGTAAAAGTGGTCAAGAGCACCTGATAGGGTCTACTCCACCTCTTTTTTAATGGTTCTTCGTTCCAAGTCTTAATGTATACATCATCTCCTGGATGTATGTTGTGGACTGCATTCTCGAGAGTCAGCGGCCTATTCCACACGAGGGCGCTCTGAAGCTGAGCTAAAGTTTTCCCAAGAGACAGAACATGATTATCCAGTTCCTGCTTCCCCATGATATGTACATTTGGATTGGGGTCAGGAGATTCATATGGTTTCCCATACAGTATCTCATAAGGACTGACTGACACCCCACTTTTAGGCTTTATTCGAATTCTCAACAGTGCTATGGGTAAAGCTTGTGGCCACTGCAGTTTGGCTTCTTGGCATATTTTACTGACTTGCCTCTTTAGTGTCTGATTCATCCTCTCTACCTGTCCACTTGACTGGGGTCTCCAAGGTGTGTGGAGGTCCCAAGTTATTCCTAGCAACCTACTTACTTTTTCTACCACTGTGGCTATAAGATGTGGGCCCCCATCTGATGATATCCCTATAGGCACCCCAAATCTGGAAATGATCTCTTGTAGTAACCATTTAACTGTTTCTCTTGCTTGATTTGAGCGACAGGGAAGGGCTTCTGGCCATCCCCAGAAAATGTGTCAATCCCCACTAACAGATATTTGTATCCTCGAGTTCTTGGAAACTCTACAAAATCTACCTGCCAGTAGTCTCCTGGTTCTATCCTTACCCGAATTCTTCCTAGCTGTGCCTGTCGTCTAGTCACTGGGTTGTTTCTCAAGAAAATCTCACATTTTGTCATTGCTGATTTTGCCACTGTTAACATTCGTACCGAGATTAAATTTCGTTTCAGCAATTTCACCAACGCTTCTTCACCCCAATGACATTCATTATGTTTAATTTGTAGAACTTCTTTCATTATCGGGGGGGTACCACTATTTGCCCTTGTGTAGTTACATACCACCTTTCTGAATTTTTTTGTACATTCAGTAAATGTCCCCATCTCTTGTTTTCTACTGAATATTTTGGTTTTGGAGGCAAATTGAATTGAGATGCATTAAGTTTTAAAGGTATCAATGCCATTGCTGTTTGCACCCTTTGAGCAATCTGTCGGGCTAAAGCAGAAGCGTATTCTTGGGGCCCAAGTTGTATGAGTTTTCGCCACATCACGGATGTACATTTTACCATGTCTGGATTCCTAGGCATTCCTGGGTCCTCTGTGAAGACAATTTCTGCCACCACCATTTCTCTCAAGCGTTGAATCCCTTGTTCTATGGACTTCCACTGGGTTTGGTGCACATAGAGATCATCTGCACACAGATATCTTTGTGCCACACTTCTCAAGAGCTGTATCCAGAGACTGAGAAGGTTTGCCCCCCTTACCATTTCTTGGTCGATAACCGGATCATGTGACAGGGATCCCAAATGCCTTGCTTCAGTGCTGTCCAGAATTGTAGCCTCGCCTGCGGCGTCCCAAAGATGGACTAACCAACTAATTATAGATTCATCAGATCGTTGAGCATAATCCTTTCTTAGGCCATGAAGGTTCTTCAGGGACAAGGACTCAGTAGTGACTTCTGATCTTGAGTCAGTTGTTGGCCTTGAGGGTCCTTTCCCTGTATCGTCATCTACTGGGTGATTGGTTTTGGTTTTGTGCTTCTTTCCCGAGGTAGGAGTGACTGCCAGTGACTTAGGCTCGCTGCCTGGTTTAGCTGCAACCTGAATTACTGGGTTGTTGGCTGCAGCCTGAGTGACTGGGGTATCTTCTGATTTATCTCCCTGCCCCCTGCCTCTATCTGCTGCCCTGCAGAGTGCAATAAGCATATGCCAAGGCCCAGTTTATCGCAATGATATTTTTCTCTTTAGAGTCATCATTGCAGTTCTCTTGCAATTATTTCCCCACCTCAGCTGGGTTCTGAATTTGTTCAGAGGGAAAATCCCAAGCTATGGGATCAGAAAAATCCTTCAGGGTTTGGCCCACATCCTCCCATTCCCCACACCACTCAGGATTTTCCACATGTGGGTCCATGCCTGGCTCACGTGTCTCATCAACCCCTCTTGACATCTCAAACCTTATTTTAGACAAGCTGCAAAGAATATAGAGGAAGCCTACTAGATAAAATACCAGGAAGGTGGTATCTGACATCCAGGGGAAACTGAACATTCTGAAAAGGTGATGTAACAGATTCAAAGGAGAAGAAGAAAGGCTGGGAAGCCTCATCCCCTGCTCTTCCTCTAACAAACTGGGTGCAATTACTAATAAATCCCCAAAACATGGTACTGAAACTAGGACTCAGGGTAGGAGAAAGAAACAATAAACCATACATATCTTAAACAAACCCCAGTACCTTTGTTTATTTCCTATAAACCATTATCACCAAGCACATCAATATAGCAAGCCTTATCCGTACCCCTGCTCTATAAAAGTTTCAGGCCAAGGACACAACTGGTGCTATCTCCGGATAGGCAAACAAGCCTAGGGA
>VXBN01013235.1:559592-586134 GCA_013397395.1 Sinosuthora webbiana | reverse complement strand
TAAACCTCCTTCCCTGAGTTAGAAAAATCAGTTTACACTCTTGTTTTGTGCTCTCTACAGGATTGTTGCATCAGTGCTCTTACAAAGGAGGCCCTTAAGATATTTTATGTTTGATTCAGACAATGCACAGGATTTATATCTCTACCTACAGGAAAATATTTGCTTTTCAGGAGTAATCCTCTACACAGGCATTTAATGGCTGAGCAGTTGAAGTAAATCTTCTTACAGTTGTAAGACTAATTCTGTGCCACACCTTTTGCAATTAAGAATTTAATCAGTGTGTGTGTGAAGGAAGGACTGTCAAATCTTTTACCTTTCTTTGTTATTACTGTGTTAAATTGCAATATTAATGTTACCTGCCTTAAATGTTTGAATTAAAATCCACGTAAGGCAGAGAAGTGATATTTTTTTTCTTTATGTATTTACAACTTGCAAAAAACCAGTTTATGGTGATTTTTCTCCTTTTCTTCCCTGCCCTGTAAGGGAAGGGATTTATAAATTTTATACTATTTATAAATTTTAACTATTTATAAATTAGAGGTGCAAATACTGCTCTGTCTTGATCCAAACTGGGTTTTTATATGTAAAGGATATGTTGGTTTAGTAAAAATCTTCCTTCACACTCCTGTTTTAGAAGCTGAGATACCTGAGGAATGAACAAACCCTGAAGATAATTATTTTCATTGTGTTGTTGTATTCCTCAATTAATGGAAAACAATTCAAAGATTATGGGCAGTTTCTGCTTTCCTCAGAAAAAACCCCTCACGAGTTTTCAACACCATAATCTTGTCATTTCCAAATAATTTTTTGTTGTTACCATTATTAATTAATTCCCGGATGAATTTCCTGATAACAGATGCTGTTTTCTGTTCTTGTATGTGGTGATTTTATACTCATCAACAAGATGGAACTTTTGCTTCCTGTCTGATACTCTGGTCCACACATTTTTGTATTTTAAAAGTCACATTTTCCCAGCTAGTGAAATGACTGAGATGTTTCACAGGGGGGTTGGACTGGATGGTTTGAAGGGTCCCCCTTCCAACCCAAACCAGGCCATGATTCACTGGATAATCTTTTCAAAACAATTCTTCTCACAGCCCCCCCAAAAAGATGCAATCCTGACTCAGAAATGGGAAGCAGATTTGTGTTCTTTGGCTGATATTTCTCTGCTGGTTTCGAGGTTGGTTCACTCAGCTTCAGTCTTAGGTGACGAGATTTGCAAATTAAAAAGGAAAACCAGAAAAGAAAGAAATATCTGCCTAAACTTCGGGGTTGTGGAGGTTTGTAAAGACATGCCTGCTTGTTCCTGGTGATAAGAGAAACAAAGCTTCACACACACACACAATTAATTGGTGGGTTTGGTGCATGTTGATGCATTTTCTAGGTGGTGGAACATTAAGATAACCCTGTTTTCCCCACGGGGGTGATTGAAGCCGTAGTTTGGGACAGGCTGGATCTGTAAAAATGTTTTTAAATACAGCAGAGAGGTGCAAAATACATTTACTTTCATTCTGTTCAAATGTAAATGTTAAATAAATACTTCAGTTTAACTAATGGAGTAGTTTAAAGGGAAAAACCAACCAGGATAATTTTATTTCAGATGATTAAAAAAAAAAACCATCTGAGAATAAAGGGAGAGATTGCAAATGTGCCCATTCAGTAGATAATACAGGTAACAAGAAAGCTGAAAATGATCAAAATTCTTTCCCAGGAGGGAAATAAAAGCACGTGAGGGAGCAGGGACAGGGAAGTCAGAGCCCCTGTCCTGTCACTACACTCTCTAATAAATAATGTTTCTCCATCTTCCTCCAGGTACTAGCTCTCTAAGCCATCCTCACAAAAAGCATTTCATATTTTGTCCCGTGTCCAAACAGCCAAATCATTTTGCTAAAAGATGAGCAGGTTATGTCAGACTCTCACATAGGCCAGTATGATAATCAGCTAAGGATGCAGGTCTAGCTAATTAAACAGTCAGTAATAGATGCTTAAAAAGTAAGAGTTTGAGGCCTTCAGGGAGAGTGCAGGAGCTCAGGCAGTGGTCCTTTCTGCAGCCTCTAGCCTGTGCTGGCTTTCCAGCTTATATTTTTAGAAAGGTGAATTAATTTTATGATATCGAGTGGTGGAAAATTTTTGGATGACTTGAAGAATTGGATGGAGGTCACTTAAGGGCATGAGAAGCAAGAGGTAATCTTCATTAATCATGGGGGGAGAGAGGAAATTAGGGTAAATTAAAGAAGGAGGAGTAGTTGGAGCAAACAAAATGTGTGACTTTGGCTAGCCAGTGTTTTTTTTCTCCCCTGCTGATCTGTTTACAAGGCAGATCAATTGGCAGCAGATTTTCAGGAAGCGTGTGCTTTATTCTCGTGGCTACTGCAGATGAAATCCTGCTAACCTTCACCCAGCTTCAGCTCAGGAATGTGTTCCTGGGAGTGCTCAGGTTTGGGAGGCAGCTTCACGTGAGTAACAGCCCAGTTAAATCGTTAATATTCCCTCAATTAATATTTCAGAGTCACGTGAGCCTGCTGTGCTAAAATCCACTCCAAGCGTTTTAATGCTTCACATGAGCTGGGAGATGGTTTGTCAGCCACAAACTGCAAAACTCCTGCAAGGATCACCCCAGAGGAGGAAATGAGGGAATGGAGTTCTTATTCCCAGCCCTCTCGCTGCTCAGGGGAACTCTCCCTGGAATATTTTTCCTAAAAAAGCCCTTGGGAAAGGCAGTGGTGATGGTGAGGCCTCACCTGGCTCAGCCCTGCCAAGGGTGTGGTCACTGCGGATGGAAAGTGCAGTTTGTTTCCTGAAATCACACAGAAAAATGGTCTGGGGCCAGATGGGTGTGATTTCCAGTTGTGTTGGGCACTGTGAAATAGATTTCGTGAAGTTGGTGGAATATTTGTGGGCTTTTGTTGAAGGCTGTGCAAAAACTCAGATTTTGGGAAGGCTCTCAAGCCTAGAGAGCAAATTTAATTCAATTGTTTTTTTCTAAAAACTAGAAGGACCTCTAAAGTTGAGCAAAACCCTCTAATTTCTGTTACTTTTGAGGATTTGAGAGATTTTTGTGCTGCTTCACAACTGCAAAGCCACATTAACTGCAGAGTTGTGTGGTGTCAGCTGCCTTGCAGAGACTCCCTTCCCTTCCAGCAGATGAAAAACGTTTTCTTCTCCGATTCCTTGTAGGAAAATTCAGTTTAGCCTTAGCAGGTTGTGTGGTAGCTTTTAAGAGCCTGAGAGAGGCAGGAATAAAGCAGTTTGAATTGCTTTTAGTGATGCTGGATGGGGTTGTTACATGCTAAAGATAGAGTCTCCATCTTAAAAAGAGCTCTTCAGATCCCAGCAGGTTTTTTTCTTGTAAGTTGATTCTGTGATTATAAAAATGTATTTTTTTGTAATGTTGATGTTTGCTGGTAGCTCTGTGAATTTTCTCACAGATTCCACTGCCAGGAGATGGAGCTTCAATGGAATAAGGTGGTTTTTTTTCCATGTGTAAATACCAAGGGCAGGAAAGCTCTGGAGTTCCTCTGATACTCCAAATGTTTGTCTCAGCGAACCTAGAGTAAGAAATAACCCTTGAACTATAATAAACTGTTAATCTTGGATCAAAACTGGGAGAAAACGAGTATTTGGGGTCAAACCTTGACCAGCTGGTGAGAACCAGGGGTAGTTTTGACCTTCTAAAGCTTTGATTTATGAAGCTGTGAGAAGATAAACCTTTTCCAAGGCATCCCTGGGATGGAGTGGAGGTTTGGGAGAGCAGATTCCCGAGCTGAGGCCCCAGTTTTGTTTTGCTGCTGTTCCAAGCCCTGTGTGTGTCGTGATGCAGGGAGGGGATGGAAGGGATGGGAAGGATGGAGGAAGTGCAGATAAAACCAGCTGGAGCACAAACCTGCCCCCAGTAACGTGTCAAAAGAAGCACCACGGGGAAAAGATAATGCACAGCACCATTACAGGCAGGGCTGCAGCTTCCAGGGCCACTTGAAATTCCCACTTTAAATTATTAAACACTGTAAACGCTATAAAGTTAATTAGAAGAGGAACAAACTCTACAAAGATAAATGTGTTTCCAATACGTTTCTCGGGGCAGGGTACAGTAGGAACCAGTGAATGAGAGGAAATTTATTTCTGGCAGCACTCTAGACATGGAGCTGTGGTTGAACTTTTTACCCTAATTACGTCCCCACTAATGCCTGCAGCGGTCTGGAATCAAAGTGGCCCTTCAGGCCCTGCAAAGTCTCTGATGTGGCCAGCGTTTGTTGTGTGTGCTGAGGGTGACTTCAGAAAAAAAGAAAAAAAAAANGTTAAAAAAAAAAAAAAAAAAAAAAAAAAAAAAAAAAACCCGGGATATTGTGACAAGATTTTTCAAAATTTCTCAGTTACCACCCACCTCACTTGTTGCCTACAAAAATAGAGTAATTGTTTGCATCTGTGTGTTTTTGTCTGTCTCAGAAATAGCTGCTATAAATCAACGTGACAGAGGCGGAGAGCGGTTGGGGATTGTATTTTCCTTTCTTACACGTTGGAGGGTTATTCCTGTGTTCTGTGCCGTAGGGAGGGTTTAAAGGACTTTGGAAAGGAGAATTTCAGGATGGTTGAAGTTGTTCTCTTTTCCTGAGGACGCTTGAAGCCATCAGATCCCAGTGGGGTCACGGGGGATGCTCTTTAATCTGTTTTTTCCTAAACAAGTGCTGTCACTTCTTGCTCGTAGTTGGAGCAGCTGATGGCAAACTGCTTCAACTTCCAGCCCTCGTTTCTGTGTTGTTACACAACTGCTGCCACTCGAGTAATTCCCTACAAATTGATGGTGTTTGAACTTGGCATCTGTTACTAAATGCCGTTTTCTCCCTTACCCTGGGCTCTCTCGAGTCCTTCCTGTGCTTTTCCTTTCCTTTCCTTCAAAAATGTTTAATATACAGAGAAAATGTCATGGGAGTGTGCTGAGCTCGACCATTCATGTATGGGTGTGCTCCTTTTAAATAGACATATTTATATAAATATATTTAAATAGATATATTTATATAAATAAAGTAGAGGAAAAGACAATTGAAACACAGTTTAAAAAATCTGATAATCATTATTATTTTTCTCAACTTCTGTTTGTTTTTTTAAATTTTTTTAATGGAGTGAATGTATCCTAGTAGCTTTGAATTTTACATATGCAAATTTCAATTCATAATTCAGTAAATATTTCTTCAGTTAATTCAAAATAGAGATTTAGAAGGCTCTTGCTTTGTGATAAAGCTGTAAGGCATGTGCTTAGAAAAAGGTCCTGCTTGATGCCTTCTTTCTTTTAATTTTGACTAGGTGATGTATTAGACTATCACCTCAGGAGACCCCTCACACATTTTTGGATGGCTGCTCACAGATTTATTTTTAAAATTAACGGTGATTATTTATAGAACATTTTAATGACAATATTTTACAGCGAGGCAATAATAAAATAAAACAATGTTTTAATCAATTTTGCCTGCACAGTTTGAACGAGTGCATCTCCCATTTCAGCATCAGCTGTGTTAGGTGACTGGGGAGAATGCTTTGTTCCTGTGTGCCTTTCCTTACAACTGTAATTCCTCCTGGGAATATCAACCACCTTTAATTAGGAAATTCCTCCAAATTCAGTGAAGAGTGCTCCAGTAGAGGAGGTGGCTGCATCCTTGTCTTCATTGGGAGAAAGGATATAAAATAAACTGAAGTTTATTTTTGATGTTGAGCAATTCGTGGAGGGTTTCAACTTTAAGACCAATTTAAGGAAAAGCAGAATATTCCATTTGCTGCTCCTGGGCCCCCACAAATAACTATTTTCAGGTATTATTTCATCATCTCAACCCAGCTTTGGGTGAGTTCAGCCACGCTGAGAACTCTGCACATCTGTAGAACGTGATCTGTGATTCAAGTCATAAAACAGAGTAAGAAATCCCTAAGAACATATAATTAATGGGCACTGGGGAATGTTCTGGCCTACCTGATGTGACCAGAACCTCAGAGCAGCTTTGCTGTTCAGAGCACTTTTCAAGTCCTTCAACCCTAAGATCCAAGCTCATTCCTGCTCAGCTTCGCTCCTACGCACTCCCAAAACCCTCTAATTATCTCTCAGAGACCGGGATTGCTCTCAAGCTCCTCAAAAATCCTAATTTGAGCCCTAAACTGGCATATAAACGATTAAGGTTTAGCAGAGGCCTGTGCAGCTGACAGACATCTCCTAATGATCCCCTCACGCAACCGGGGGGCAGAGGCGGCTTTAATTCCCAGGTGATGAAGTGTTGCACAACCCCAGTGGTTCCTTTACGCCGCTGATGACACCGAGGGCAGGAGAATTTGAGTTCAGGCAGGAGAATTTGAGTCCAGGCAGGTCGGTGCAAGGTTCCTGTGCTTAAGTGGTGGAGCCCCAGAGTGGTTGTGAGGGCTGGGGGGACGGCGGGCTGGAGCCGCCGGCTTAGCGCGGCCTTTGTTGGTGCTGATGGCAGCTGAGGGTGCCAAGGGGCCCGTGAGGCTCGTGAATCATGAGGGGAGGGCGCAGGAAAGGGAAAAAAACCCAAGCTGAAATGCGAAGGAATGGGTTGCAAGAACCAACAGGATGAAGTATTTGGTCCTTAGCAGGGGGCGGGTGGAGCGGGGCCTGTTCTCGGTGCTGGGTGTTGGGTGTTCAATATTGAAAAAAATGACAGTATGGAGGGAAAAACCTCATCACACACACAAAAAAAACACATGAAAAGGCTCCTGCTGCGATGCAAATAATGTGTGTTTATTTCAGTGGTGAGTTCTGCTTCATTTGACAGTAGGAAGGGGAAGACAGCTCTTTAATTTTGCATTTTTTTTTGTGGGAAACACATCAGATTGTGGCTTAATCAGCTGATCACAGAAATATTAGTCACTGATAGAGGTATGATAAATGCAGCTGTATTCTCTCAGAACTTTGCTTGTGTTCGTGTAGATTTACAGAAATATCTCCAGTTCTGTGCATATTCACAGAACGATCAAAGACAGCCAGTGCAGGTTCATAAATCGTGTGTAAAAGGCCAGTTTAGCTACACACAAAGCAAAACCCAATCCAGAACATCCCAGAAAAAAGAGAAGATCCTGCTCTCCAAGTGGAGCTGCAGCTGCACTTTCCCCTCAGTGACAACCACGGCCAAGCAGACAGACAGATCCCGGGAGATGCCGCTAATCTCCCCGGATTAACTAACCGGGAATCTGATGGGACAGCTCTGCTGTGGAACATGTGGCACGTCTCAGTGAAGTGGAAAGTGTGTCACTCTCGGGTCTCCCTGCAAAGGCTGCAGCTGAGGGGGCAGCTTGGGCTGTGTGTGGCACTCCAGGAATGGGAGGGTGACATGCCGGGGACACCCCGAGGTGGCTCTGGGCTCCTGGGTGGCTCTTTGGGCTCCCTGCATCCTGGAAGGGGAAAACAAACCCAATGAAACCCCCTCAAGCCTAGAAAGAATGACCAGAGTGAGGGGTAGCAGAGAGCACGACAGTCAAAACGTGTTTTATGCTGCTGGGTGTGGGAAGAGCTGCCAAAACAAGGAGTTTTTAGGTTGCTCTTCTGATATTTTTAAGGATTTTTAAGAATTCTGATGTTTTTAAGGATTCCCCTTTTACTTTTCTCCTGTAGCATCTGTTGCAATAATCCATATTTGCACAGACCCAGTGTTAAATATTCCCCCTGTAGTTGATGTCTGACACCTCAGTCACAGATGGGAAATGAAGGAGTTGTTGATTTCATGGAACAGCAGTGGATTCATGGTTGAAAGTACTCAGAACTGGGAAAAGTCACTGTGGAGAGCTCTGTGGAGGCTCAGGTTCTCTCACAGACCATGGCCAGGGTTATTCAGGAGACAGAAACCAGTCCTTCATCCAATCCCTCAGTCAATCCTTCAGCCAGTCCTTCCTGGGTCATTCCCTGCCCTTTGAAGAAATGCCTTAGTGATGAATTACCAGAAATAATCCAAAAAAAGCAGATTCCTGAGCTTGAAACCCGACTCATTTCACCTCTTACAAGATGATTTCTGCAGGGTTGGTGGCTTCTTGTGTCACAGGGAAATAATAAAAATATTTCCAGTGAAGGTGGTGAAGGACAAGGTGAACTTTTTTCCCCTGGGCTGATAGACCTGATCAAAACATCTGAGGAAGATGCAGCGATGAAGTTTGTCTCTCCTGGTGTTCAACACGACTCTTTTAGTGCTGGATCAAGTAACTCCCTGCCTTGTATTTAAAGGATTAGATTTAGTAACATGTGTCTAAAGGTTGGTGCAGGTTTTTCTTATTTAGAAGTAAGTGTTTCCATGCTTTTTGCAATTTGTGGTGCACTTCAAATGTCTCTGCTGCTTTGTGATTCAGGGCTGCACACGCATTTTGGGGAAGTGTCATTTTCTGAGAAATTTTATGCTGCTTTTCTTGATCTTGAATGAATCTGTTACGTACCATGAATTAGAAAATTACTCACAGAGTGGAGTTTTCAAGCTTTTATTGTGAAAGGATGGGATGCAGAGAGCCTTTAGATGATGGAAGTCCTAATGAAAGCTCCTTCTGCAGTGGTGTTTAGAAAGAAAGAATTGAATTTATTGTTTTTTTAAAGTTTTTATTCTGGTGTGCATTCCTCAGAAAGAAGGGGAGAACTGCCCTGCTGAAGAGGAGTTTAATGCTAGGCCTGGAAAACAAACCTTACAGCTTAAAGCTTTTTTTTTTTCACTTTCTTGGTGCCTGGATTGCTCTGGTTGATTACTGCCAAAAGATAGCTGAGGGCAATGAGCCTTTTTTGTGTCCTTGACAGAGACACAGAAGCCAAAAAGCAGAACATGTACCAATTCCATCAGGCACTAAGAAGTCATTTCATAAAAATAAAAGGATCAAAACGTTGGAACCACTCACCATAAAAATAGAGGAGTCATTGTTGGTCGAAGTCTTTTAAGACAAGATTAGGTTGCTCGGTAAAAAAATCATTTCTTTGAGCTTCTGGGACATTTTGTGCATGGCCTGGAGAGAGAAGATGATCCTTCCAGAACTGAAATCTGTTAATCTGGGCAAACCTTCTTCAGGGCCCTCGAGGAGAACAGAATTGCCTTTGTGGTCTCACCACGTTCCTAATATTGCTGCAAAGATCATAATCAAATCTCATGCTGCAGCTTTGCAGTGTAAAGGTCCAGGCAGGAATTTTTCCAATGTTCAGTTAATTAACTCTGTGCTCTGGTTTTGTTTTGCTTCTCTTTCCCCTTTTCTGTGAAGCACCAGAGAGGTAGAACAGGAGAATTGTAACCACCTGCTGATGGAAAACTTGGGTCACTGTCAGCATCCTCCTCATTCCCACATGGAAATAGCCTTTTTTCCCAGCAACATATTGCTAGATTTGATGCTTTATAGAGTAGTAATTAAAAAAAAAAAAACAACTTTGTGGAATAATTTGCTGTCCTTTGAACAGCCAGTTCCTTGGAGTTGCTGTCACTTTTCTCTCACCTGTTGTCTCTACAAGTTTGAAAATTTTATTCCATTTCAGGCTCTTAGCAACTCAATATTTACAGCAAATTCTGATTTTTTTTCTTAATCCTACAGGTTGGTAAAGCTGGGCCTAGTAAGAGATTTTGTTGAACTATTAGTTAATTTGAATAGGATTTCAGTGTAAATTTTAATATTTTTGTCTCTTTTTAAAGGCACCAAAAGTAATTAATAAAAACAAGTCTGTACATTAGGCTGGGCTTTAAAAAACCTTTGTGAAAGTGATATAAAAATGCCAGTGCCTTTGTGAAAGTGATATAAAAAGTGATACTGGCCAAAGATGATTTTATTAAAGGCCACAATTGACTGGAAAATCCCCCCATAAAAGAACATTTCATACAGGGCAGCTTTCCCAGCAAAAGTTTTATTTCATTTTTACACCTCCAACCCCTTTTCTTTTTTTCCTCTCTAGACCCATGAGACCAACCTGCCACTGATACCCACCTCTCTTTGAGCGGGATGTTCATCGTGTGGCAGGAAAATCAACCCTTGACAACACAGCAAAGCCTTCAAGGCACAGAAAAATTGGCCTCGTGTCGATTCCATCACTCTTCTCCTTTTTTAATTTTTTTTTTTCCATTAAAATAAAACATGAGTGTTTTGAGTGCTGTGTTTGTCTCCGTGCAGACATTTTGCACAGAGCTCTTTTTTTTTTTTTTTGCCCTGGTGGGACCCAGCAGATCTGGGAGGAGGTGATGCTGTCGTGGGGCACGAGCACAGATGTCCCCAAGTGCCAGCTGGACGAGGCATCTGCTCTGTCCCCTCCATCCCTGCACTCAGACAGAGGAGGACACAAAGGCCTGAGTGTGTTTATACATTTATTATTGCCACTTTTTGAAGCTCTTGGCGGATTTGTGTCCCTTGCCTTTAAAGAAGTGGTTGATCTCTCTGCAGCTGTTTGGACAGTCAGGAGACATAATGAATGTTTGTTGATAATCTGTGGGATTAATTCACAAGAATTTTATTTGTGGCAGAATTTCTGACCCCTCCATATAAAATATTCCAGGCCAGGGGACAAGGCTTGGAGCAACCTGCGGTAGTGGAAGGTGTCCCTGTAAACTGGACGAGCTTTGAGGCCCCTTCCCACCCAACCCAGTCTGGAATTCTGTGATTCCATGGTTTTCCTTGGTTATTGGCATTTGAACTCAGGGTTTTACCCAGTGTGGTTGACAGAAGCTTTGGTAGAATGGTCTTACCATGATCAGCCAAGAGATCATGATAATTAAGCCATAATAATAATAATGATGATGCATTTGAGTGACAGAATTATCACTCATAAATTGGAAAAAATATCCCAAACATGCTGATGTGGAAATATTAATCACTAGTAAGGGTGTTGATATATTTTTAGCTATATCTACTTTGGAGCTTTCTGTTTGGAAATTCCCCTTCTATCAATATTATAATTTGCTAAAGGTAATAAACCACTGAATTTTAGAAAGTTTGTACATAGATCTTGCAGTGGCTCTCTGTGTTTTCGAGCAGCAGTGAACTTTAATGTGAAGGAACTGCCTCGACTTTCACTGGTTTAAAGGTGTTTCTGAAGGGCCTTTGAAGTGCTCAAAGTAATAAATTGCACCCTCTAGTTATTAGCCTAGAAAAATGGATATTTGGGGAGAAATTTCAGTGGGCAAAATGTCAAAAGATATTTTTTTTTCTGTTATTTTTCTGACAGTTGTCTTGCCGTGCATTTACTGTGTGTTATACATTGCTGTATATTATACATTATATTGTACATTATTGCATGCTCTACATTACTGTAGAAACCATTTTATGACCTGGAGGCATCGGGGGTCAGCTGTTGCCATTTGTCCTCCAGCCTTCCAGAAAATTCTCGAGCAGCTCGAGCAGATCCAAGGGACAAGCGAGCGCTGCTGGGGCAGGAATTGTGTGAAACTCTGTAAAATAAAACAGATCCGGGCAGGGAGGGGAACACCCTCTTTTACCAATGCTCAGGAGATGTTTGTACAGCTGGCAGTTTGTGCTCCTTCATATTCCTTGACCCAGAAATAGCCAAGGTTTTAAAGGTGTTGTGGAACGGAGCTGCCACATCAAAGCCTCTCCCCAGCCTCTAAAAGGGTTTTCCACCACGGCCTTGCTCAGCCCTATCGAGCACTCAGCACTTTTCCCACTCAGCCTTTTTATTAAGCAATGGCCTCGGAGGTTTTATTTATGTGGAAAATGATAAAAGTGACACAGAGCAGTTGGAAGGATCCCTGGGGGTTCGAACAAAAGTCCGTCGGGGACGTGATGTGAATTCTGGGTGAGGTGTCTCCGTCAGCCCCAGGGCAGGCGGCTCGGCTGCTGCTCTGGGGAAGGTCCTCCCTGGAGGAGAGAGTTACTCTGAGGAGTAGTTCTCTGCTAGGACGTGGTTTTGAACTTCCAAAGTCTTCCTGGTGGTAAAAGAAACCAGGTGTTTGCTGATCAGTTGTACAATACAGGTTGATGGCCAGCGTGGAGATCTTAATTCAGTTTTCCTTCTTGATGTACAAGATTTACATTGACCCTTTGTTCTCCAGGATTCTGCTGGGATTGCTGGAATTCTGGGTCCAGGATGTTCCTGGAGGTCTTTCCCAACCTTGATAATTCTGTGGTTCTGTGACTTTCCCTTTAGCATTCTAAGCAACATAAAGAGGCTGAAAGAATTAAACCCCAGTCTTTAAAATATCCTGATTTCCATTAACTTTTTTTATTATTATTATTCCTCTCAGCACCAGCCCACCCTACTGCTGTGTGGATCTGTATTCCCTGAGAACAGGAGAGATGGTCAAGTCCATCCAGTTCAAAACTCCTATTTATGACCTGCATTGCAATAAAAGGTAAGGGTGCTCACTCTGCATTCCTTGTGTGTTAGGGCATGCCAGATTTTGGTAATAAATACAATTTCTGGTTGTATGACCTCCCTGATTTTCTTTTTTTTCACTCTCCCGTAAGCACAGCACTGGTTCTCTGTTTCTCAGGGAGTATTTCAGTTGGAATACATCACTGTGCTTCCCCCACAGCTTTGGTTTAAGAAGCTCAAACCAAAAAAAAAAAAATCATTTAAGCTTCTTTCAGTTGTGCTAAAGGGTGAGCAGGAACCGCTGAAATCCTCCATGATCCACCTACAGCTGGGGAAATGGGATCACAGGGAGTTTAAACAGCACTAAGGAGTTTATGTCTCTCTTCTCTGTGTTGGTCTGTCAGATTCTGCCTCCCTGCACATCCAAAACATTCCTGGTGTGCAGGCTGTGGTTTGCAGGGAAGAACGTTCCAGTGAGTCAAATAAAGCAGCATCTCTGGGCTGGGACAGAGAGCAAACGGCTCTGGAGCTGAGGATTCACAGAGTCCCACCAGAACAGCATCTGCTGTGGAATCAAATTTTGCTGAGTTAATGTGAACTGCCCGTCTCTCCCAGACACACAGCTCTGCAGCCCTGTGCTTTTGCTTTGTACTTTGCCGCGTCTTTTTAAGGCGGAGGAGAAATCCCAGGATCCCCGTGTGAGGATCCTGCTGATCCCTTGGCACTCCTGCTGGGAGAATTCGCAGTGGTGACTCTGGTCCAAGCCCTGCTGACTGTTCCTGCTCCCTTCACCCCTCCCAGTACTGCCCTGAGTCACCGTGGCCTCAGGTGCCCTGGGGGAGTGGTGCAATCCCATTCCTGGGGGAAAGGTAGAGCCCTGCATGAAGAAATTCCTGCATTTCTTTGGAAATCCACCTTGCCATGCCAGGATGGATGGGCCCTCAGTGAATGATAACGCAAATCATTGGAAAATTCAGGGAAATTTGGAGTTTTGTGCCTGGTTTTGTTGCAGGTGGGAAGTGGGTGAGCGTGCATCAAACTTGTGCAACTGAGTGTAAACTGCTGCTAAAAATAAAGAGATCAATAAATCCTCTGGGATCATCCATCTGGGGGGTTCATTTCTGCAGAGTGTCTTCAAGGAGGAGAAAACAAAAATCTCCAGGACTGGGAAATATTCCCATCAAGTATCCGTAGGTTTTCAATATATGCACATTAAATTTCCACCTGCAGCCAAAGCCTTCCCATTATTCACTGGTTTCCTTTATTTTAGGCAATGTAAAAAAAGTTAGAATTGATATGTTTTCTTCTGGTTTTCTCTCCTGCAGTTTCAGCAGTTGGAAGATGTTTAACTGAAACTGCTAATATGTCCAAATTTATGTTCTTTCTGTATCTGAAAACGTCAGCAAACGTGAGGGGTTGGTGTATGTTTTGATTTTAGTGTAGTCCTGCACAAGTATTGAGCTCTCATGGTGTAAGAAGAAATGTTCTTGTGGCAAAACAGATAAAAATAGGGGGAAAAGGGGTTAAAAGGCTGATTTCACACTGCTGGGAGATAATCATCACCCTTTCCCCAAGGATATGAGTTGAGGCTGAGGTGATTCATCCCCTTTTTAAAGGTGACTGTTCCGGGCTGTAACACACAACCATAATGTTCACATGAAGCATTAGGTGTGTGTTGTAGTCAGTGAGAGATGTGATTAATTTTTTTCCACGTTTGTATCTTTACAATTGAAACAATTAAAACTATATTTAATGATGCTCTCTATTGACAGCTAATTAAAAAAAAGACTTTCTCACAGTCTGCCTAATGAGGGAATAACAGATCATTAATTATGTCATATTGCCAAATGCAGGTTTTATGTGTTGGTTTCCCAGGTGCTTCTTTCATGTCAAGCTTTTAAAAACTCGACTTTGGGTAATCACCAGTGTGGGAGAAAGTGTTCCCTGGTTCTAAAACTTCCAAGATGCTGCTCTGCTTCCACATTTGCCACTCTGGGCTCTATTTTTTTGAGGCAGCACCGTGTTTCCTGCATTCTTACCCCGTGGGTTTTGGCCCTTACAATGAAAACGTGTGATGTACAAACAAAACACACAAACATACATTTTTAATTTGCTAATTGACCCAAATTCTGCTTCTCTCAGCTCTTGTTCTCTGCTGATGTTGTTGGTATTCCACTCCCCCCCCCCTGCTTTGAGTAAACAGAACGTTTAAATCAATCAGTAAGTAGCAAATAAAATGTTTAAATAAATCTGCACTGAGGTGGGCAATGGGATGATTTCACATTTAGCTTGATTGTTGTTTGAGTCAGTGAGAGTAACTCAGGGTCTTTGCAGCTCCATCCTTGCTTTTTAATGGAGCTTTGACTGCAAGAGCTGCTGTGGTTGGGAGCAGAGAGAGCCCTCAGTGACTGCCAGGGACTGCTAACCTGGCACTTCATCACTGCACAGCTCCCATTGATGCTTTGGAAATAATTACATTTAGATATTGAACCTTTAAACCAATGCATTTAACGCCTCAAGTGGACCTTCCGTTTCTGTGTTTCTCAGGATCCTGGTCGTGGTCCTGCAGGAGAAAATCGCCGCCTTTGACAGCTGCACTTTCACCAAAAAGTTCTTCGTTACCAGTACGTACGATTTTGGGCTCAGATTTTTTTGGTGTGTGTCTTTAAATCCTCAAAGCAGGGCTCCCTAAATTATTTGGAGCTTCAGGATAACTTGCTTTAAAAAAAACCCCAAACCCAAACCCAAAAGCTACTCTGGGAATATTTAACTCTTTTCTGTATTTCTTTTATTGCTGTAACTAATTGTAAAGGGCACCCACGCTGCCATCCAGCAGTGGCTGAACAGTTCTTTTGTTCATTTTGCACAAATATGTGGGAGCTCCAGGTTATCACACCAGCAGCAATTAAACCCACATCAACAGTGATCTACCATTTTTGGTTCATTTTTGGTCGTACCTTAGGCACATTGGGGTTTTTTTCACGTGTCTTTACAGTTCATAATTTACTTTGGAAAGCTCAGAGTTCTATTATTAAAAAGAGTCTGCGTTTTTCTGGGTGTGTTTGCAGTCACAGTTAGAAAAGTTGAAATTATTTTTTATATTATCTGTGAGTTTATAGAAAAATCTCCTTAGGAGAAGCTGTTTCCTGTCATAGTTTGAGGGCAAGCAGCTTCCTGCAGTAATATTAAAGTTGCCAATAGGTGTCAGTTTCTTCCTATCCATGGACATGAGACATTGGGAATGTGCTGGGATTCAGGGACAACATCCAAATGGGAAAGGATTTATTTGTGTCCTATTCATCACTCCCTTTTATTTCATCAAAAAGAATTAGGGGACAAGCCTTGCTTTATTGCAGACCAAAAGTAAAGAAAACCCTTCAGTTCAATGTGTATTCTGAGAATTTTGGGGCTTTTTTTTTTTTAAGATGCTGCAATTTATTTTTAAAAATGAATGCCCTGAAGTTAATTTGGAAGAACAGGGATACTCTATTCTTAACCATAACTTTGATTTGCTGTGTGTTCTGTGGAACAGCTGCCGAATTTAAAGAGGATAAATTAAAACTTACTGGACATAATGACCAAATTATTTTTATTAAAAATCCAGAAATCCCTGAAATGTCACTAATGGTGGTGTATTTCTCCAGCTGTGCTGCTTTTTAATATGAGGAACTCAAGATTTCCTGAACTTTTCTTCTGGTTTAATTAAGGACAACCTCATTTTTGGGGCATTTTGGACGCCAGAGCTGGAGGCAGCACAGCCCTTCCTGTGCCCTGCCAGCTGGGTGGTGGCTGTGCCATGGTGGGATGGGCAGAGCTATCTTCCCTGCATTTCTGAGTTTTTTTCCCCTGGATTTAGGGGGTTTTTGGGACCTGTCCTGAGGATCCCAAGCTCAGCCATTCCCTGGCTCCTGCTCCCAGGCAGGTGCTGTGCCCTGGCACGTCGGGGCTGCAGCAGAGCTTTTGTCTGAGCTTCCCCATTCCATGTGCTGAAATCTCCTCGACCTGAGAGCGTATCTTTAAAGGCTTAAATTCCTCTGGTGTGTTTGCAGTTGGATGTAAATGAGCTCCCTCGTTAGCTGCAGGGATTTCTGGGAGGCAGCCAACTGGCCACCACTGCCTTTTTGTAAAACAAAAATTATTAAAGGACAGTGCCAGTATCAATTAAAAAAAACGAGAAATCTTTGAAAAGGAAGCTCAGGAAGAGGTCTTAGAGGCATTTTATTTTCAGTTTTGGGGCAGTCTGTGTCCTATCCAGACTGATGCTGGTGCTCCTCAGCTGTGAGGATGTCACTGCCTGCCCAGAGGATTTGACAGCATGAAGAAGATTCTCTGCCTGGTTTTGCTCAGAAGGGAGGGCACAGAGGTCAGAAATATTACTGAGGATCACTGACTCTTTGAGAGGTTTTCAGTTACTTTTAGGCAAAAGAAAACCCTTTTTTTTTTTCAAGAATACTTGGTGATGGTGTGGAAATCTCATCTTCCATCCCAGTCGGTGGTGTGGGAGCCTTAGAACCTCCCTGAGACAGCACAAACACGAAGCAGCAGCTCTGGTCTGTTCTGTTGATTATTTATACGTAGAAATGAAATGCAGGATGTCCAATTAAAAGCAGTGTCAGGAATTCTGCAGTTCCTCAGAAATGCTAATGCAGCTGCCGTGCACATGAGGAGTGTTTGTCTCTCTGTTTTTGTTTTTGTGGTTGGACGTGTAGCTTAATATATTGTCACAATAAATACGCCATAAAATATTCAGGATGTGGATGGTCAAGTTCATGCTGCTGTTGGAATGTTTTAACTCCTGCATTTCCTGGTTTTCCCTGAGCAAGTTTGACATAGAACCCAAGCTTTGTTTTCCCCTGCATGGGATTACATGGAAATGTGCTGATTTGACTGGGATGGCAGGGAGCCAGCACGTTTTATTTGTGCCTTTTGTAACAAAAACCTCAGAGTACAGGTGCTCCAGGCTGGCAGAGGGAATTGAAGACAAGTGCTTAAACATGGGAGGGAAAACATGCTGTAACTGTTGTAGAAAAATTACCAGGATATCCCCTAATCTACCCTGTGGGGTGTTCTGATTTTTAAATGTCTGCTAGGAGAAGGCAGAACATCAGTCTCGTGGCAGTCACTTCCATCCATCACTGCTCTCCTCCTGCTTGGAGCCAGCTCCTTTTCCCTAAGAAAAGACACCAAGGGGAGGAGAAAGCCCAGCAGGAATTTCACATCCTGCACTGGTCTAGGTGCTCATGTGACCTAACTAAAATAAAAACCACCTCATTTGATGCTTATGCTAAGAATGTGTTTCCTTTATTAGTTGTGAGTGTCAAGGTGTGGAATTTCAATAGATTCTTAAATAGCTCAGAGTTTTATTGTGGTTCACTTCAGATTTTCTTCAGAGCTTTTTCTACACGTGACTGAAGGATCAGAAACCAGAGTGATGCTCAGAAACCAAAGTGATGCTCAGGCTTTTTTTTTTTTTTGCCCCTACTTTGCTCTAAACAAAAGCTGAATTCCATTGATTTCTGTTCCATCAGTGCTCCTCACCCCAAAACTGCTGATTGTGAACATGACCTGATGGATACTTCCCTTCCCCATAAAGAACATCCTGCCCACCCCCTGGGCCCTGAGTGAAGATCCTCCCAGATAACATCATGCATGTGGCATCATCCCTGATGTCTGCTAACCAGGGCCTGCTCAGCTTCCCTGGCCCTTCCACTCCTCATATTGATATATTCTCCATCCAGGATCCCCCAGGGATGGAGACAGTTATTGCAGCCATTAGCTGGCACCACATTTCTATCGATGCTGTTCTGTAGAGCCCTGAGAGGTAATTCTGCAGATTTTAGTGCAGAGTAGTTTATTGTATAGAAAGTCTCCAAAGGCTCTCCTCAGCACAAGCCAAAAATCAGTTCTGGATGTTAAATGCCCTGCACCTCTCCAAGTAAATCAAACCCCCCCCCAAACCAAATGGTGTTGGATGCTCTGATGTGCAGTTTGGATTTGGGATTGCTGCTCGCTCTCACATTCCCACACAAGGAATAATTTGGTGGTTTCAGTTTGTCACGGGGCTGGTCTGGAAATCTTGGAGGCTTTTTTGGACATTTCTGTTGGGATTCCTTTCCCTGACGGGCTCACAGGGAGCAGCTCTTGACTTTGAAGTAAAAAAACCACTGGGTGTCTTGTGAAGAGGTTTAATGCCTGAAGAGTCACATTCTTCAAGAAGTTTTGTGTGTGTGTTTCCCTCTCAGCTGTGGGCATTTCTCCTGGTTATCCCACACGGGGTAATCATTGACAGGATTCCTTTGTCTGTGGGGGATCGAAAGTCCTCGGGCCAGGTGGGAAGGGAGCTCCTGACTCACGGGATTTTCTTGATCACTGAAGAAGAGCCAACTATGTCCCTGTGTGGATTGCTATGAGCACTTTTCATTTTTATACCCCCCACATCTGTATGAGCACCTACCCCTTGGTGGTGTTTAAATTATGCTGATTTAATTTTGCTTTTTTCTTTTTAGCGGCGTTTTTTGTAAGAGTGTTTTTTTTTTTTTTCCTGGCTGTAGGAATCGGTGTCTCACCATTCCAGGATAATGCTGAAACACTTCGGGGCACTGTGGTGGATTTATGGGAACAAATGGCTTTGGTGCTTGCAGGAGGTTTTGCTCCACTGCAGGAAAATGTAAATAGAACAGAAAAACTGCAGAAAGCCACAACAGAGGCCTCAGTCCCCGAGATGTCTGTCTGTCATATCTCCTGGCTCTGACAGTTTTACAAATTAGATGTAAAACAGGAAGTGCTCTTTGTTTCTATAGAAGTTATTTTTATCTAAAGCATCCAAATCCTTCATGTTAAAGGGCAGACAAAGCCATCTGACATTGTCCTGCACAGAAACAACAACCTCGGGGGCAACTTTTATTATTTGTCACCGTCCCAATCTGAACAAAAAAAAAAGAAAGTGAACCTGAGATTAAACATTGCCCTGAAATCAGTCAAATTGGTGCTAAATTAAACAGGCAGGCCTAATGAACATGAAAGGCCACTGATGTTTTTAGTAAAAGCCCTGAGATTGTGCTTGGGCTTGTGGAGTAGCAGTAAAATCATAAAATTATGGAATTCCTGAGTGGGAAGGGACCCAGTGGGACCATCAAAATGCAGATGCTTCAAACTGCCGTGGTAAAGTGGACAGGGAAGGAGATCTCTGAAATAATAATAATAATAATAATTTAATAATAATAAGTAAGAAAAAATCGCCCTGAGTGTCAAACCTGATTTCTCAATGGGTCCATCCTGCTCCTCTGCTCTTTTTATTCCATTTTATGGGTGATACTTAAACAGAAGGAAGTAGAAGAACAATAGAAGAGTTTTGGAAAGCATGTGACAGTGTGAGAGGAATAACATTTACACAGGGCCTTTCATCTAGAAGGAACCCAGAGGAATTTATAAACAGTGTTGCTTTATACAGTTTATAAACAACAACAAAAAAAATCGGTTTGCTAAAAAAACCCGAAAAAACAAAACAACCAACCCCCCCCCAAAAAAAAAAGAAATTAGATAAAACAACTTATATGACTTGTTTTCCTTGGAATAAACAAAAAGTTTTTGCTACAACGGGATCACTCTACCCGTTATTTATTGCATATTCCCCTCTCTGTGCTCTCTGTCGTGGATCTGCCTTCTGGCTGCTCTGCACTGCAAGGCTTCAGGATGGAGTTTTGTAATTCCATTCCTGTGGAGAGCTCAGTGTTTCGTGAGACCCAGAGAAGAGTTGCAGATTGATTATTAGGGAAGTAGCATCACTTCAGGGGGTTCTTGGAGCTATTTATTTAAAAATACACAACGGCCCCGCTTCAGTGATTTTTGAAGTGATAATCCAGCAGGTCCTTTGAATGATTAAAGGCAAAGAACTTTCGGTTGAAATGAGTTACTTCTTTTGGAATTTGTTTAGAGAACTGTGTTTAGAACCGCTGGACACTTCAGCTGACACATGTCATCTTTAATGAACCTTGTCAGGCACTGAACAGAAAAATCCTGGTTTCTCCAGAAATCAGGGAAGTTTCCTTAGGATGGAGGTGGGCCTGGGAATCTCTGCCTTCATGGCATTCCCTGGGACCCAAAAGATGCCATTTCTGCCTTATTTTGGGATTAGAGACAGAATCCTAAAAGGCTTTTGTGTTAATAACTGCCCATCCCCTCAGCTTGAAATAAAACTGGACTCTTCTGGTGTGGATTTCTCACAGGTACAAGGTGTGATAGATCCATTAAAATTCCCCCCTTAGGAAACTGTAAATTGAAATTAGTTGTAAAAAAGGGATGAGGATGTACCACTGCAAATGAAAGTGGAGAGAACTGGGGAAAAGAAAGCAGTGAAAATGATGGAAAAAGAAAGTTTTCCTATTAAACTGATACAGAAAAAAAGACTGAAATGAGACAGAAAAGAGCTTAAAATGTTTTCCATTAAAAAGTAAGAACAAAGTCAAGATAGAGGGGATGAAAGTCTGGAAAATACCAAAACCAGATTTTATTTTTTTTTTTCTGGACTATAAATATTGTTGTAGGGAATAAAGTTCTTATAATGTGCTGTGAAATTAAAAATCAACCAGTAGTGTCTTGGGATAAACATGATGTGTTTGAAGGGAAGCAATGTGAGGTGATTCTGACTCAGCTTTTTCATTCCTTCAGCTTTATTAATTCACGTATTAATTTGCAATAGTTCATCAGATGTCATTTTACAGTGTGTTTTAGTGAGTTTTGATGAAGAAATAAAATTACTCTCCGGCTAACAAATTCTGCAGACTGAAAATAAGCCCTGCCTTAGCTTAGACAAGTCCTGACTGTCAACATCAGCTTTTTCCAGAGAGAATAATTGTATTCCTATATTTCCTTTAAATCTTCCTTTTATCAAGAAGCTGTGGAGATGCTGAAGAGCTGCCCCAGTGGAACTGGTCCCAGTTTGATTAGTGGCGTGTCTGGTGATTTATTGGCCCGGGCTCTGTCCTAGCTGACATGGCTTGTAAGGACTTTGTTCTTCTGAGCAGCATTTTCCCAGTGAGCTGTTTGTTTAACAGACAAGTGGGAGGACAGGAATGTGCTGCTCTTCTCCTCTTGGCTGCTCTCCTTGTGTTCCCATCGCTGAGGATCCACGATGAGCTTTTTGGAAAACAATCCAAGGAAAGGGCTGGAGCCTTGGTTCTCTTGCAGGAGCTCGAGAGTGATGGAAAGATCCAGAGTCAGAGGAGGGGGATGTTTGGGGGAATTGTCAAAGATGGGCAGAGGAGGTGGTTTGGTTTATTGTGGGGTTATGGATTTGAGTCTCCAAAGGGTGGTAGAGATTTTCATCGTTACCACGAGGGGAGTAATTGAAAATTAATGGAGAAGAAAGAAACCTTCTCTTTGCTCACTCACCAAGCAAACATTTGTGTGGCTCTTTGGAGAACTTCAGGTGGCATGAGATTCCTCTACTCTCAGTAAAACAAAATATATAAAATCAGCACAGCAACAAGTAAGTTAAAAGTGTCTTTGAATGCAAATAACCACAAACTATGTGCTTATTGCAGTTACCATTTTATAACTCAGTTATTTAAAAAAAAAAGGGAAGAAACTGAGAAATTGTAACACTGAAGAATTTACCTATAGGTCTGTAGGTGACATTTTTATATCTTGGAAGTGGCAAAACCAAAGCACAGGGTATGAGCTCCCAGGGTCTCCTTGGCCAAGCCCCTCTTCAGAGGGATCCTGGAGCCCATTTCTTACCCCTCACTGTTCCTTAGGGCAGCACCAGTTGGAATTTTTGAGCGTAGGAACTTGATAAAATGAGCAGAAAAACCTGGACTTTGATTCTGACTTTCAAAATGCAATTTTTGTTCTTTTTTTTCCCCCCCAGCTTTGAAATTACTCATTCCCTCTGCACAGAAGCAGAAGATAACTGTGCACTCAAAATTATGAAGTAGCTCCCAGCAGGTTTTCACCTATATTTCTGTGAGTGATAGGCCCAGTGAAGCTGGTTCTAAGATCAGATGTTTTTTAGTACTTGCTTGGTTTGCTGCACTTTTGGAAGGACTTTCCCTGAGTGATCCTTTCTTGGATGACCTCCCCACGCTGTCATTAAAACTTGGAAACTTTGGTCTTCTTGACAGTTAGTTCTGCATTCTCATTACGTTCATTCCCATTGTAAACACCGCTCAAGTTGCTGCTGTTATTGCTTAGAATGGCTTTTCCCCTCCGTTGTTTTGAAGTCTGGTAGAAATAGAAGTTAATCTTTAAGAGGCCGGGGCTGGTGAGGATTGGGCGGCCCAGCTCGATGGGTCACGCCGTGTCTGTCTTTTCATCTGCCTCGTCGATGATGTTCTGCTGACTCCAGCTGTTTTTCTGGAAAGCAGAAAAACAATTTGCTTTTCCTTCCCATAAAGTCTAACCCTTTGTTTATCCTTGCGCTGCTGCGAGTTTCCAAAATGCAAAGACTTGCAAAGAGAAGAAAGGGAGGAAATCGCTCCTTTATTTTTTTTTTTTACACGCCGTTTTTTCGTATCGGAGAGTAGAGTTTAGGACCGAGCTGAATTGTTGACCTTGGTGGAGTTTATTCTTAGAACTGGCTGATTTTTGTGTGTGTGGAGTCTGATTGACTGAGCCCAGTTCATGGGACAGACCACGGGCAAGCGGGTTTGGGGAGGGCAGTCCCAGCTTTACGGGGTAACTCTTCCCCTCAGCGATCAGTTTTGGATTTAAAGAATTCTTTTTATGCTCAATTCTTTTACTCAATGACTTCAGTTCACTGGAGTAATTGAGAACAGCTCCCTTTTCCAGCAGGACTCGGTTTTTTGCTGAGATTGCTTCAGTTCTCTCCTGCAGGGATGTTAGGAATTTGGGAAGCGCGAGTCGCTGGTTCTAAAGTCGCTGTAGAGATTTACATGGCGAGGGTTATCATCTGGCAACTTTCAGTGCTGTATTTTATACATAAAAGGGAAGGTAAAAGGAAGGTTTGGGGGGACCTGAATTCCTTTCCTGACCCAGATAAGAGCTGCTGAGGCAGAAGTGGGCATTAAAACCTCACCGCTCCTGATCTATAATGTCATCGGAAGAACACGTTTGTATTTACAACCCGGGGCTGTATTTACAACATTTTTTTTTTTTTTTTTCCTTGCTTTGTTCCTTAAGAGGCTCTGGCTACCCACAATTTTATGCACTCCTGGAATGCAATAACAATTGTGGCATCATCTCTTCAGAATTCGTGTTCCTTCCTGAGATCAGGCCGGCGATAAGGCCTCACCAAACCCTCCCCGGCTTCTGCCTGAGATGGGTTTAATTGGACGAATTAATTCTCTCCTTCCTTCACTTTCTGACCTTCCAAACAGCTCGCTGTGATCTTTGGGATTTTGCAATACCCTCAGTGCTCTGCTCTGGAAAATGAAATCCAGGGTTGTTTATCTCGGCGGGGCCTGCGCGGGCCCAAAAACGCATCCAGAGCGTTGTCAGATATCCATTTAAACTTCCAGAAACGTGTTAACACCTCCCACACGCCTTCTCACCGCTCTGCAGGTGTGGAAAATAAAACCCATTCCGCTTCTGGAAGTTCTGCTGTCCTCAGGAAATGTTCTGGGCTGCTCTGGAGCCCTCTGGAAAAGACTGGGATATTTTTTCTGGAGATCTGTTTTTTTTTTCCTTGCCCTGGGTGCAGAGCAGTGTCAGAGGCTCAGATGAGAGATTTAGAAAATAGAAAGCTTAACTGGCAGTGGCTGGGTTTGGTTTTTTTTGGGGTTTTTTTTTAGGATTTTAAGCCATACACTGAATTAAAGTCATGCTGTATGTGTTCTGAAGTGCTGTTTGCCTGTGCTCCTCCAGCCCGGGTACAGGAGCAGCTGCCCAGGGCTCCTGGAAATCACACGCACATGTCTGTAAGAGCTTCAATATTTTGTTTCTTGGCCAGTCAGTGAGAGAATTTCAATTGCTAAATTGACTCTATTAGTCTAAGAACTGATGAAAACTGAGATTAACCATTTGCTTGATAGCCTCCTCCCCCCCGCCTTGTTCTTTCCCCTTTATTTTTTCATGTAAAAATGCATATTTTAAAATACAATTTATTTATGTTCTTTATTAAAAATTATTTTACTTACAACATTTTATAAAAATACTTTTATTTTTGAATATGAAATATATATGAAATTTATATATGAAATGCCATTTAATATGAGCCTCATTAATTTTAAGCCTGCCCATGTTTTCACTCACAGCTATTTTCTCTTGCAGGTATTTTCATGTTTTAATCCTCAGGAATATTTTGTTTTTTTCAATGCTCATTTTTTTTATCCATATGTATAAATCTATTTTAATGATAGTATAAAGCTAATGGAAAGCAGTTGAACAGTGGAAACATTGCCACCAATTTTAAAGGACTTACGAATTTTCCCACTGTGTAAAGTAAAGTTTGTGCAAAAGAATATGGAGAGGCTGAGGGCTTGTATATAGAATTGTTAAAATCAAACCCAAAAGCTTTTTGAAAGGCTGAGGGCTTGTATATAGAATTGTTAAAAATGAAACCAAGAGCACAATGCATCCTTTCATACAACAAAAATCTAGAAGAGCTTGAAGTGAGCAAACTGTGCACCAACAGAAAGGTGTCAGTCAAATAAAACGAATTAAAACGTGGAGAGACAAAACCAGTCGAGTCAAACACCAATATTCCCTCACCTCAGGATATCATTTTTGTATCAAAATGGCTTTAAAAACGCAAACATAAGGAGAAATGAATATTTACACATAATTAAATGTTCAAAATAGCTCATCTGACCGCAGCCTTATCTCTGGAAAACAAAAATGCAAGCATCCACTGAGTGATACTAGCAACCCAAAGGCTTTTGTTTAGACTTTTTGTTTTCTTGGCAATAAATAAAATTCTTTGGAAGAAGTCATTAAGATATTTCTTAACGTTGCCTTTTCCAAACTTTGCAGGCTGCTATCCTTGTCCGGGGCCAAACATGAACCCCATTGCTCTTGGAAGCCGTTGGCTTGCTTATGCAGAAAATAAGGTAAGGAAGGGTTTGAGATCAAAGAATGCTTCCAGATTTTGTATATATATAAAGGAAAAAAAGAAAAAAGGTCTCAGGAAAAAGGTATGTGCAAAAGTCTGTAAGAGGAGTTGCATTAAAATCACCTAAGTATTTTAAAAAATCTTAATTCTTTACTCTGCATGTTTGATTTAAGCTCAGTTTAAGTAACTTGGAAGGCAGAGAAGGCAGCCATCAACACGAGTTTTCAGTGAGGTAACTCAATGATCAACCCATTTTAAAGCATTTAATTACAGACACTTCTGAAGGTGGGCAAAAAAACCCGTCCTAAATTCTGTTTGGGGAATCTGAGTCTGGACAGAGCCTGGCTTTGTCTGAGCCCACACAGCAGTGCACTCTGTAGGTTAGAAAATAGCATCAAATTGGCCACTTTTGAACATCTCCAAAAAGGTTAAGCTCCAGGAAAAAAATAAAGAAAAATTTTAAAGAGTTTTTCTTCTTTCCAGAGACAAAGAAAATAGATTCCCAAGCAAAGAAATGATGATTGCTTTTACCCAGAGAAGTGGTTGTGTATTTAAAGCTTGAAGTGAAGCCTAAATTCGGCTCCTAATGCCCTATTTTTATTTCAAAGCAGATGTTTTTTCTCCCTTCCACCTGTGACTGGAGCTAGAGCTGAGCCAGAAATTATCAGAGGCAGATTTTAGGAATGTTTTTGCTGTTGCACCTCCTTGGTTTTTTTTGATTTCTTCCCAGATTCCTTTAGTGCCTTTCCTTTAGTGCCACACCTCGCTGATGCTGGAAAACTTAACCCTGGTCAGCATGGCATTTAAAAAAGTATTGCTGCCAAAATATCAGCAAAAGAATTGTATCACAGAGGGAATTTAAATGGGTTGTGTGTTCCCAGGTAAATTCACTGTGGGCTTTCCCTAGTTTAGGTATTTTTATTTAGATATTTAAATATAAGCAGGGCAGAAAAGCCTGTAGAAACAAATGCATCTTACAGTAATTTTTAATTTAGCTCAAATAGTTAAACAGGCAACATGCTCTGTGTGCAAGCAACAAATATCTGTATATTTTTTTTTTTCCTAATTTTGCATAGAAGCACAGATTCTATTGTTAGTCAGGGTTCAAAGGCAAAACCTACTTTTGTAGGGTGATGGCAGGTACAAGAGTCTTGCTTTGATTTATTGATTTTGCAGGAAGGCAATAAAAAGCAAACCCCATGTACATTCCTCTAATCTATTAAATGCAAAGTTTCAAGCAGCTCTTTCCCTTTGTCATTTCTTCGCTC